>JAMXBD010003124.1:0-138452 GCA_024138025.1 Combretum micranthum | reverse complement strand
AAACTGATCCAAAAGGTCTGAAATGATCGAATTTTTGTCAAATAATCATTTAGGACTATATATATTTTGGTTCATAATTTAAGTTTATCTATTTTATATAATTTTATTACATATTTTAGGGTCTTAGAAGCTGTCTAATCTAGTCTAGGCTTCTATCGTTTAAGATTGACTCGGTTGACTTTAAGATTCGATTTCATTTTCAATTCAAGGTTTTATTCATAATTACTGTAAATTCTAGGGATTTACAAATATAGGAAATTATTTCTTATTATTTTATTAATGAAAATTATTTGAATATATTACCTCAATTTACGTGTTACAGATTAAATAGATAAATTGTCTAGCGTAAGGTTTTCAAATTGATTAAGCTTTTAGATTATTTTGTTGGTAATATGCTTTTGCCAAACGATTTACTTTTAGGGTTTCATGTGTCATTTAATTCATCAGATATGTAAAGGTTTATTGAATCTTTATCTGATCTGTTAAGGTATATAAGACTTCGAATTTTTAGGAATTTGAGTTTAATTTAATTTATTGATATTATAGAGTTATAGATTTATTTGATTGTATGTAAGGTTTGTGAGATTTTTGGTCTAATCTAATATGGTTTAGGATTTTGATTCTTATTTAAATTGAGGGTTTGTGATTTTTTTAATTTTATTTCACTAAAATTCAAGTAAATTTTCTAATACTCTTTGTTACATTATTTATTACCATCATATTATTATGTTTCTTGATTTTTACGTTATAGTAATTGTCGTATCAAGTGATTTGTCAGGTAAGTAGATCGTGCCAATAATTATAAGCTTTCTAGGTAATTAGCCCTTAGGTCTTGTTATTTGTAGGTTTTATTGATATGATGATTACATATATTAATTACCTTAATTGCTATATTATAAGGTACTTATTACTATAGTCACTAATACTATGATATTGATTATAATGTATTTATAAATCATCTAGCATTGTTATAAGTTGGTAAGTTATCATGACTAATATAATATTAGTATATAATAATTATGGTCCTAATAAAATTAATCTTGTTAACTTATCAAAATTGTTTAATATGTGGATAAAGTATAGTATTATTATTTATCATATAAAAAATAATCTTTTTTATTTTTACTATAATATATATATTATTAATTACAATGTACTTTAGATATTATTAATACTACTACTGATAATTGTAATAATAGTTTCCCATGTAGTTATAATGTACATTAGGGATGCAATCGAGCGGGTTTGGGACGGTTCTTTTGAAAACCTGAACTCAACCCGAGTCTTAATGAGTGTCCCAGAATAGGAGAAAAACCTTATTGAGTTTTTTTATCATTCCCCAAACCCGAACCCGCTAGGGTTTTAAGGACCCATAACCTGACCTGACCAGACCTGACTCCAAAATTTTCAATTTTTTTCTTAAAAAAAAAAGCAAAAGAAAGAATTTGATTTAAGTTATTAATGATACAAACATTATATGAAAGAATGAATTTTAGATAATTATATTCATAAAAATGATGCAAATAATTTATTTCCACTTACTTTCACATACATAGAATATAAAAGGGATCATTGCTTAAATAACTTAATATATTTAATTTTTTAATATTTTGAATTTATGCCGGTCGGGTTTTCGCAACGGGTTACATAATAAACCTAAAACCTGACCTAATAACTTATCGGTTTTTTTAAATCCCAAAACCCGCTTAAAAACTCTATAGGGTTTTTAGCGGGTTGGACGGTCGGGTACCTTATAACGACCGTCCTACTTGCATCCTATGTATCATATGCCCAGATAACCAGATGATTAATTTAGTAATGTAGAATATTTTATGGGGATCATTTTAGAGTTTTTTCTATTTTATTATAATTACTTGTTTTATATTTTGAATATTTTCTTATGTAATAAATTATTTATATTATTTAAGTGACTTCTAAGGAATTTTTACTATTAAAGAACATAGTGTTATTAGCTTCTATAAGGGATTACAATCATCTTTAATTATAAATCTATATAAAATAATTATTTATATTATTTTAGAATTTTACTTATTGGACATATTTAATTATACATGTTTGATGAATCTAGATATATATATATATATATATTATCTTTATTTGTTGAAGTTAAGGTTTTGCTTAGTGATTAATTACGCTATTTTGATTTTGAAAATTTTTTGAGGTATATTTATTGTTTTTATAATTACGTTTTCGAAATTGACTGATAGTTCTTTTAAGTATGCTAGGCCTTAATAATTACTTCAATTAATTCTTTGATTTATCATCACTCATGGTTGTAAAAAGGCTTACAGAACTTTTGTTGATAATGATTTAATTTCTTAAACTATAATTAAACTGTTTATATTTTTAATATCAAATTGCAAAAAATCAGAAGTGATCTTTGTGACTTTTCTCACTTTCTCAAGATTTTTACATCATAATCTTGCCAATCATCAATAGTTAGGTTGTGTAAAAATTAGGGAGTTTACAATACTAACACATAAGGTATGATCAGACTACACATCACAAATGAGATTACAAGTACTCATAAACTTCTTATATGCAGGCATGAGTAGTAGCGGTATTAACTGTACATTATGCAAGCTATGTTGAAACTAACAGCATAACTGCTAGAGCATCTATAGAAGGAGTTTCTCATGCTACTGAAGTGCAAATTCTAGCTGCATTCTTCTCTTTCCTTTCTTCTTAGGATTAGGTGTCATGCCCCGAGGGGTACCTTAAATGTGGCAGTCTGCCGTACACAATACTAAAGCTAGGGAACGCATAGAGTAGTGCAATTTATATTGATATTAATTAAGGAATAAGGCAAAGAGAATACTTATCATAAAACATAAATATATTAAATTAACAAATCTTAGGGGCATATCCCTCTATTGTCTTCAAATGAATATACATCTTAGATCTCCAAAACACTAACATAGAATTCATTACAATAAAGAACCTTATATAAATTTACTTCATCTTATGTTTCATTTCCTTCATAGAAACTTACATCCTTCCATGACTTTCTTAATGTCATGATTCCTCAATTTAAGCCATGGGTATACCTGTTTCAAACAAAATTTATAGGGTTATAAGCTACAACTAGCTTAGTGATATTCCTTTTCATTCACACCATGTTTTCAAAAAGTTCATTTAGATTTTCACATATGCTATGCATACAATGCAACAATCATGTGATTACGAAAATATATATATAGTTATCCGGAAACCATATATAGAATAGATTTACCCCTCCGTATCGAAGGTTAGGGAATCGATGATAAGATCCTCGATCTTCTACTGCTAGTCCCTAGGTCCCCACACAAAGCGTTCGGTTGACTCGGCTCCGAACCTAGAGTCGCATTCCCCTGGCGATTTGGATTCTCTAAGAAGGAACATGCCCGTGTCACAGCACAATAACAGCCAATCCAACTGTACGCATAGGAGTAGCAGCCTTCGAAAGTATTTGACTTGATGGATGCTATGCGTCAGCGTTTTTATTTTTCTTAAGCCAATCTTATTAAGGTTTATTAGGGGGCGATCAATCAATTAGCAAATAAAAAAGTCATACAAGTAAGTAAACGAAAACACTTAAACAGGCAGTTTGAAGTTGCGATATTCATTAATTCTCTTTCACGCATAAACAATAATCACATATATACATATCCCCGATTTCCCATACATATCCATTTTTATATTTTCTTAGTATGCTAATGCCACTACTTTACAAGCACAAGAAGATAACGAATTAAGAGGAATATTCACTCGTCCATTTGCGATCTTCTTATCATAGTAATCCTCAAGAAGGGTAATTTCGTATTCCTTCATCACCAAATAAAAGAAATACCCGAGATGATATTTCGTAGGAATTCTACCTAAATTTCTTATTCTATTTCACTATGTTCGTCGAAATCGTATAGAATGAAATTCCAATTTAAAATGGCCAAAACTTGCTCATTTTAACTCAGAATTTTGCATATAATATACCATTTTCTACCTATTCGAAAGATCTTCCATTTCTAAGGTTATCTTTGTCATCAAAGGTCATCATTTGGGTTCAGAAAAAGTTGGTACAGATTTAAAACGAATATTTATAGATTTTTGCAAAAAACCATTTTCTAACTCAACTTCATTCAAAAATCCTTAATAATAAAAATATAGATGTATATATATATATATATATACATAATTGATAAATCCTTTGAGTATATAGATAAGCTCACCTATAATACAAAAATTCTAATGGTAGTGTCTCAACGATTTATTTCATAACAAATTCCTTTTAAAGTGTTAAAACTTAACTTGATAAATTTCTTTTCAAGTATTTTGAAGAAACTTTATTATTTTTATAGGTTATATCAATGAGTAAATTCTTATTTTATTTTCTTCATTCCTTTTTCCAAACAAGTAATTTTCCTTTAATCTTATCTTTCATAAATTTTACTTCTAGTGATAAAAGATCAAGTTTATTAAAAGTGTATTAAGTTGTTGAAAACCTTTTTTATAAGTTATATTTAGAATGTTTTTAGAAAATGGATCTTGTCTTCTTATATTTATTATCTTAATATAAGTTTTGTTAAAACTTGTTCTTTTATTTCATTTGAAAAGAATCATCTTTAAAATCCTTTGTTTTTAATTTATCTTATTTATATTTTTTGAAAATAAGTTTTTTCTTAAAAACTTGAAATTCATTTATTTTTCTAAGTGAGTTTATAACTTTATGGGATGAATTTATCTTAACTTTTGAAAAATAGTTTGTTTCTTAGTTTAGTCATGAGTGAAAAGGAGTTTAAATCTTTAAGCTTTTTGTAAAACTTTGAATATTAACAATTATTTTACTAAACTTAGGTTACCATAATATACAAAGAAAGTATTATTTTCTTATGTTGCCTTGGTAAGCTATCTTGTTATTTAAGAGACGTTGAGAAAACTCTATTTCTATGTTGTTGATAATAACTTCATTATTTTGATAAGTTACAAATGGAAAATTTAATTTTAAGTTCCTTTAATAAAGTAAATTTCTACTTTTAAATTAGTTGAGACAATATCATTATGTAGATGCAAGTATTATGAGCATATAAAATAATAAGACATTGAAAATACTATAAACAAATAATAATAAGAAAAATAATAAAAATATCAATATTAAGGAACCTTATCTTCATCAAGGTATCCTGGTCAGTATTGGAGCCTTAGCTTCATCAAGGCATCCCAAGACTAAGAATAGATTAGTCCCAAAGAATAAAGAAAATAAATAAAAGATTGTTTTGACTTGATATGAACAAGTCTAAGACTAAAAGACTAGTCTTAAAGAAATAGCATGAAATAAATAATTGCAAAGCATGAAATTAAATAAATAACAAGTGAGCTTATATGCTCTAAAGATTACATATATATATATATATGCAAAAATATATTTAGTTAGATATGAAAATAAATCAACACAACAACATAATAAAATAGGAATTCATGTGCAAGACAAAACATGAAGAGTGTTGCTTTTACTACTCATATGAGTTTCAAACAACACCATAGTCATGTTAGGTACATGACATGGGTAAATACAATGGTTAGAAGAAATTTACCTAGTGTTTATGTTGATATGAAGATGTAGATGAAATGGGTATTATGTGAGTAGTGATATTGTAGAAAGTTTGTATACAAGGAATGATTTTTGTGAAGAATTAGTTTAAGAGAGTTTTGGCAGAGAATTCTTGAAGAGAGGATTTGTGGAGAGATTTTGAGAGAGTTTTGGTAGTGAAATGAATTGTGTGAAAGAATGAAGGAAGAATGGGTATTTATAGAATTTTGAAGTGAAACTTAGATGTAATTAAATAATTGAAAAAGAAATTAAATGGAGATGAAGAGAGAGGGAGGAGTGGACAGCAACATGTCGGGAGGAGAGAGAAATCTGATAAAAAATTAATTTGGAAGAAAATGTAAGAGAAGTTTAGTAATGTATGGTGTAGAATTTTTATTGGGGAAAGAAATTGTAAGAAATAGGTAGTAGGTGTAAGAATAGGTAGTAAGAAAAAGTAGAGATAGAGGAATAGTATAAATAGTAAAAAGTACTATGAATAGTAAACTAGACAATAAAATACAGGTAGTAATAAAATATGCGTAATAAAGTGATATATGTAATTTTTAGCTACCAAAAAATTTCTAAAAACTGATGTTTTTGAAAACCTTATATTTTTATAAGTCTATTGGTATTTACGAAATTTTTTTCCATCCGGTGTACTAGGGCACGGTTTTTTGAAAACAGATCCCGTTCGGATCCGAAGGACATTAGAAATTTACGAATCTGATATTTTAAACTTTCCTATATTATTACGAACTATTATCAACAGTTATTTTCATTTCGTTGTTTAGGGCTTAAGAGCGCGGGATTGTCGGATCTCAAAAACTAGGGTTTTTTTGTATGCTTTGTTGACTTTAAGGTTCTGGTTTGACTTCCGTTTTGTTGAGTTATTCGCAAGGTATAATTTTGGTGTTTTTACCGTATTATATTTTTAGTTCGATATCTATGTTTATCTCATTTTATTTGTGATTATATAATAGTTTTCAGTTTTGGAATCGTTTAATCGAGTCTAGGGGTATGAGTTGACTCAGTTGACTTTGGTGAAAATGAAATTTCTTATTCTAGAATTCTCCGAAGTAATTTATGATCTTATCATTTTCGTTGTTGAGGGTTATTTAGATATATCGTTTTGATTTGGTGTTAGGAATCAGGTAGATGATTTGATTGGCGTACAGATGTTGATTCAAACCGATAGTTGGATTTATATTTTGTTTCAAGAGTTCTCGTTTTCTCAAGACTAAGAATTTTCGTGTTTGACTTAATTTAGAATTGGGTTTAACTTGAGTCGATTTTTGGGATTTCAATTTTAATATTAGATTTCTAGATTATTTTCTATGAATTATGAAATTTTCAAGGGTTTACATTAGGGACCAGTGTCCACTCCCCTTTTTCTTCTTGCAGTCCAATGCTTGATGTCTATGTTGCTTACATATGTAGCAAAAGAGAGCCTTAAGGTAGGATTCTTGCATTTAGAAACTTTATGTCCTTCTTTTCCACACGTATGAACATCCCTCGGTTCCACTTCTAGTCTATTTAGTCATGTGGTCCAAAACTACTTGTGTACTTCTTCTCAAAAGTAGAAGAAGGATTAGAAGTCTTGGTTGTTGACCCTTGGCCAATCTTCTTACCTAGAAATGGCCCTTTACCTTTCTGCTAGAAACTCGTGCTTTTATCACAATCTTAATCCTCCAAAAGTAGTAAAAAAATGGTATCTCTTTCCTAAATGTGCGATCTCTTCGCTTTCTGCATCTTACTTCATTTGAGTCTATTTAACAAGTTTGCCTTAGTAACACGTCAGCTAAAGGGGTAAGTTGGAATAACTTAACCTACTCTTAATCTCCACATTTAAGCTATGTTGAAATTTCTGTACTTTCATACGTTCATCATTGTAACCTTCACCAGCAAACCTGTCACGCCCCGAGAGGTACCCTAAACGTGGCAGGCCGCCACATAATATCAAGGCTTAAGATGGCTACCTTAGTCATGCGAAAGCTTAGTATTATATGTATGGCGTCAAGCCGGTAATAGGAGACGCTTTTGGGAAGCATAGTTTAAGCAAGTAAAGATGAAATACAAGAATCCAGAAATAAAATATATCATATCATAATAAACAAGGTCTGTTACATAACTTCTTAGGGGCATACCCCGCTATCCCAAGGATCGTGGTAATCTTTACAACATCCAAAATTCTACATTAAAGATTTCAAAGGGATTCTAATCTAAGTCTTCGAGTAGATTTCCTCCAAAGCTTCAATATACAAAACCTACACGGTACAGGGAGACCTCGGCATAAAGAAATAGGTGTTCCTGAGAATACAAATATCTATAGGGGTGTAAGCTTATGGGCTTAGTGAGTAAATCCCAAAATTCATTGTAAACCCCCAAAATTTTATAATTCATTAGAAAATAATTCTAAAATTTTAGAATTTAAATCCTAAAAATCGACTCACGATAAAACTAAATTCTAATCAAGACAAGCGCTAAAACGAAACCCTAAAAATCAAACCAAGTTAAAACTTAATTCCAAATAAAGATCAAAACGAATTTTTCTCAATCTTGAGAAAACGAGAACCCTTGAAACAAAATAGAAAGTCCAACTACCGATTTAATCAACGTTCGTACATCAATTAAATCATCTAACCGTTTCCTAAACACGCAAATCAAGACAATATATCTAAAAAAAAAGAACAACAACAAAATCTTAAAACCTCGTAAATTTAGAAAATCACAAATTTCAAATTCTCACCAAAAGTCAAACTGAGTCAACTCATAACCCTAGACTCGGTTAAAACGATTCGAGAAATAAAAACTATTAAATAATCACAAATAAAATAAAAATAAATTTCGAGCTAAAATTCTAAAATGATCAAGACTCGAAAATTATACGACTTACGAATATCTCGACGAAAACGGAAATCAAAACGGAACCTAAAAGTCAACAAGCTATAACGAACCCTAGTGTTTAAGATCCGGCAATCCCGCATTTTCAAACCTAGAAAACGAAATTAAGTTAATGACCTAGAATAGTTCGTAATAACATAGGATAACATAAAAATTCAGATTCGTGAATTTCGAGTGACCTTCGGACCCCAAACGGGATCGGTTTCGCGAAAAGCGTTGTCCCGGAGCTCGAAATATTAAAAATATTCCGTTTATACCAATTGAGACTCGTAAAAATACAAGGAATCCAAAAATCAGTTTTAAAATTTTTCGGTAGCTAAAAATTACAGATATCGCATTATTACGCGTATTTTTATTATACCGGTACTTTAATTGTCTAATCTACTATTCTAGTACTTTTCTACTATTCATTACTATTCACCTATCTCTACTTTTTCTTACACTATTTCTTACACTACATATCTATTTTCTTACTTTTTCATTTCCAATACAACTTTAATCACATCAAACTTTACACATTACTTCTTTATTACACAAAACAAATAAAATAAAAACAATTTCCCCCCCCCCCCCCCCCTCACATGCCCAAAACCGGCGCACCCTCCTCTCTCCTCAATCAATTATTTTTCTTTTTCAATTTATTTTATTAACATCCAAAATCACTCCAAAAATTCTATAAATACCCCATTTCTCTTCCATTCTTTCACACAATTCTTTACACTACCAAAACTCTCTCAAATCTCTCCACAAACTCTTCTTCAAGATTCTCTCACAAAACTCTCTTAAACCAATTCCTCACAAAAACCACTCCTTATACATAAACTATCTACCACATATCACTACTCACATAATACCCATTTCATTTACATCTTCATACCTCTTAATACCTTAGGTAAATATTTATTCATCTATTATTCATCCATGTCATGTAACTCAACATGACTATGGTGTTGTTTTGAAACTCATATGAGTAGTAAAAGCAACAACATGTTCATGTTTTGTTCTTGTACATACGCTTCCTATTTTATTATGTTGTTTTATTATTGTTATTATTTGCTTCTAAATCTAACTTATATTATGTATACTATGTATATATATTATTTAGAGCATATAAGCTCATTTGTTATTTATTTATTTTCAAGTTATGCAATTTATTTATTTTATGCAATTATTAAGACTAGTCTTTCTAGTCTTAGCTTGTCCATATCAAGTCAAAACAACCTTTTGATTATTTATTTTCTTTAATCTTTCGGGACTAGTCCATTCTTAGTCCCGGGATGCCTTGATAAAGCTAAGGCTCCAATACTTGATCGGGATTCCTTGATGAAGCTAAGGTTCCCAATACTTGATATTTTATTTTTCTTGCTTATATTTATTTTTAGTATTTCCTTATGTTTTATTTTTTATGCTCATGATAACTTGCATTTACATAATGCTAATGTCTCAACTAAATATAAAAATAGAATTTTTCTTTACTTAATGAACTCAAAAGCTACAGTTTTCAATCATATGATTTATCACAAAATCATGAAGTTATTATCAAACATAGAAAAGGAGTTTTCTCAAACGTCTTCATAAATAACAAGATACATTTTCAAGGAATCGTAAGAAATTATTTTCCTTGTATATTATGTTACCTAAGCTTTCGTAATATAATTTATTAACATTAAAAGTCTTTACAAAAAAGCTAAAAGATTTAAACTCTTTAAACTTCGAAAACATCTAAGAAAACAAAACCACTTTTCAAGTTATATAAAAATCAACTCCTAAGGAACCACCTTAGGAAATGTAATGATTTTTAAATTCTAAAGAAAGAACTTGTTTTCAAAGAATATAAATAAAGAAAGGTTAGCAATAATGTGTTTTATCAATAAAAATGATTCTTTTCAAAGAAATGAAAGAACAAGTTTTAGAAAGCAAAAGCTTATATTTAGAAATAGATATAAGAAAACAAGACTCATTTTCTAAGATCATCTTAAATAAACAAATTATGAAAAAGTTTTTCGACAACTTAATATAGTTTTTATAAATTAACTTTTATCACTAGAAGCGAAATTTATGAAAAACTAATGTTGAAAGGAAAATTTTTACTTGTTTTGGAAAGGAAATGAGAAAATAAATAGATTATACTCATTTATAACAACCTAGGAAAAATATAAAATTTCTTTAAATACTTGAAAAGAAATTTCAAAGTTAAAATCTAAATGAATTGTTTTATAAATTGTTTGAGACACTCCATTGGGATTTTTGCATAAAGTGAGCATACCTATATATTCAAAAGTATTTATCAAATATATATTTATATTATTACAAAAAGGATTTTCTTTAATGGAGATGAGTTAGAAATGAATTTTTGCAAAAGTTTAGAAAATTCGTTTTTAAATCTGTACCTGACGTTTTGGACCCAAATGACCTTTTATGACAAGGATAAGCTTAGAAATAGATAAGATCTTTTCGAATAGGTAGAAAACGGTTTATTATACGCGCGATTCGAGTTGAAATGACCAGTTATGGCCATTTTAAGTTGGAACATTCCCTATGCGACTTTAACGTTCCTTGGCATTGTTTGTCAAAAAGTCAAGAAAAATCTTCAAGAAAACTCATTATGGGTATTTTCTTTAGTTAGGTAAATCGAGGAAGGATTCCTTTACACGAGAACAATTACGATTAAGTGGAGTGTGTGTGAACGATCATCCGCTTAGAGGAATAGACGACAATGGCATTGTGAGTTATTCCCCGTTATTTTTCATACTCTTGATGTGCTTGTAATATTAGTTGCACTAGAATTTAAGAAAATCAAAAGGATGTGTATGATTATATGTTGAAAGAATACTAAGTATATCAAAACTCGATTTGTTTGTAATAAAGTTGTATGTGAATTAATATCTTGAAATGTTTGAAATTGATTGATCACTTGAAAGAATTTAGACGTAACTACTAGACTTTAACTAAAGAAATTATTCATGCACTTCATCTGTTGAGTCACATTGCATTCACTACTATACAATTGGTGGACAAGTGTATAAATGTGGTGGTACAACTTAACCGGTATATCATGTAAGTGGCGAGTAGAGCCGGTAAGAAACTACTTAAATTGATGGCTAGTAGGAGCCTGTAATAAACTACAAGTTTTTGATGGCTAGTAGGAGCCTGTAATAACTACAAGTTTTTGATGGCGTATAGGAGCGTAGATCTATAAAAGTGATTTTAAAAGTTGTGGCTGTAATGGCTGAATACAAACCTCGAATGAAGGGCGTAAATTCTTCAACATATGATTCCCGGAAAATCATATGTCTTGTATGCTCACGTGGTTGTTGCATTTCATATGTTTGAATTAATAACTTGATTGTAATCTACTTCGAGTATGAAGTTTGGGATTTACTCACTAAGCTAGTTGTAGCTTATACCCCTATAGATTTGTTGAAAACAGTATGCTAGTGGCCTAAATTGAGGTTCATGACTTTAAGGAAGTCAGGACGGATGATTAAGGATATGGAATCATACGATGAAGAAAGTTTGTAAGGTTCTTCATATGTGATAACCTATGATTAGGGACGTTTATTTATTTGGAGTAGGATATGCCTCTAAGACTTGAGATGAAATATGTATGTTTATGATAGTATTCTCTTTGCCTTGTTACTTACTTGTTATCAATATAAATTGCGTACTCCGCATGCGTTCCCTTGGTTGTGATGTACGCCTTGTGCATGATATGGAGCCTTTGCGTGACTAAGGTAGTCATTCCTAGGCTTTAGTATTGTGTACGGGGGACTGCCACGTTTAGGGTACTCCTCGGGGCGTGACATTCATACTCAAGGAAAATTTATCAACCAGTTTATTATTCAAACATACGCCATCAAAAACTTGTAGTTATTACAGGCTCCTACTAGCCACCAATTTAAGTAGTTCTTACTGGCTCCTACTCGCCACTTACATGATATCCGGTTATGTCTACCACCACTATTATACACTTGTCCCACCAATTGTATAGTAGTGAATGCAATGTGACTCAACATATGAAGTGCATGAATAATTTCTTTAATTAAAGTCTAGTAGTAGTTACATTTAACTTCTTTCAAGTGATCAACCAATTTCAAAACTTCAAGATATTAATGCACATACAACTTTATTACAAACAAATCGAGTTTCGATATACTTAGTATTCTTTCAACATATTATCATACACTTCCTTTTGATTTTTGCTTAATTCTAGTGCAACTAATTTTACAAGCACAATCAAGAGTATGAGAAAATAACGGGAATAACTCACTCGGCCATGATGACACCTTTCTTGAATTGGATGGTCGTTCGGAATTTCCACTTAATCGTAGTAATCCTCGGGATACGAACAATCCTCCTCGTGATTATCTAATCAAGAAGAATACCCAAAATGAGTATTTCATGAAATTTCTCTTGAAGATTCTAATCTTTTCTTAAAATCGTGGTAAAATCGTATAAGGGGAAATTCCAACTTAAAATGGCCATAACTTGCTCATTTTAACTCGGAATTTCGCGTATAATATATCGTTTTCTACCTACTCGAAAAGATCTACGCATTTCTAAGCTTATTTCATAAAACTAAGTCGTTTGGGTCCGAAAAGGTAGCGACCAGATTTGCCACGAATTTGCAAACACTTGTTTTCCTTCTTGTAAACAAAGCTCATTTGAAAAGATAAATATTTCAATTATTTTGTAAACTTTTGAAAGGTATATATATATGTAATGACTCATAACAAATGTATGAAGTAAATGAAGTTGTCTCAACTTATAAAAAGTAAGGTTTTAAAAGACTTTGAACTTGAGATTCTATTGAATATTTTACTTTTGAAAGATCTTGAGTTATTGAGATGAATATTCTTTTCTAAATTTAATCTCTTGTAATTCTTTAAATTCCTAAGTGTGGTTTTATTTTCAAAACTTGGATTCAAAAGTAATAAAATGACTTTTTTTTCTTGTAATGATTCCAAAAGAATACTTCTTGATGAAAGATAAGTTTTCATAAAACCTTTTGTTTATGTAAGAAAAATCATTTCCAAGCATGTTCATGAGTTTTTAGGAAATCATTTCCTATTTATTTCAAGAACCTTTAGTTTTAGAAAGACACTTCCTCTCTATTTTTGTTGAGACAAAAACATTATGTTCATGCATGAATATGAATCATAACTATAGAAATATAAAGGAACATAATAACTTGAAAGCTTAAGTAAATAATAAAGTAAATCAAGTATTGGGACCTTAGCTTCATCAAGGTACCCCGGGACTAAGAAAAGACTAGTCCCGAAAAGAAAAGAAAAAAATTGTTTTGACTTGATGAGGACAAGTCTAAGACTAGAATGACTAGTCTTAAAATCAACTTGAAATTAAATAAATTGCAATGAAGTAAATAAATTGCATGAAAGATAAATAAATTGTAAGACAATGAGCTTATATGCTCTATAAATATATATATATAGATATATTAGATAGTAAAGAACATAAAAGAAACATAGAGGAATTATGTTTATGAACAAAAACAAAGCATGAACCTAATGTTGCTTTCTTAACCTTCATGGTTTTAGAAAACACACACTAAGCTCATACTAAGTAGATGAACATGAAGAATTCTTGAGAAATTTCTTACCTAAAGGAAGCTAAACTAAGAAGACTTCTTGAAAGAACTCTTGAGAAATTGGAGAGAAATTTTTGTAGAGTAACTTTAGAGAAGAAGAGGTGTGAAAGAAGTGAAGGTATGGGGGTATTTATAGGAAAATGTGGGAGATAATTTGTGTTAATTAAATAATTGAAAAAAAACAAATTGAGGCATAGAGAGAGGGGCCGGCGCCATTTGTGTATGGGGAGAGAAAAATTTATTTTTTGTTATTTTGTTAATTAAAAGTAAGAAATGAAAGATGTGAAATTGTATTGGAAATGAAAATGTGTAAGAAATAGGTGTATATGGTTGTAAGATAGGTTGTAAGAAAAAGTAGAGATAGATGAATAGTGTAGAATAGTAGAAAATAGTGTAATGTAAAAGTAGACATGACAATTAAATACCGGTAGTAAGAAAATACGTATAAAAGCGATATCTGATATTTTTAGCTACCGAAAAATTACGAAATTGATATTTTTGGAAATCTTATATTTTTACGAGTCTAACGGTATATTCGGAATATTTTTCCTATTCCGGGCTTCCGGACATTTTTCAAGAACTATGTCCGATCGGGTTCAAAGGACACTCGAATTTTGAAAACTATTTTTATAAAACCTATAGCTATTACGAACTATTAACTAATTTTTCCAACTTCGTTTTCTAGGGCTTGAGAAAACGGCAATGCCGGACTTAAGCGGTTACGGTAAACTAGGGTTTGGTTGACTCTGGAAATCCGGTTGACTTCCGATTAGGGTTTAAACTATAATTCGGATCCAAAAATTTCGGGGATTTACAACCTACCCCCCTTAAAGAAAGTTTTGTCCTCAAAACTTGAAATTTCGTACCTGATTCTTCAAAGAGATTTGGATATTTCTTTCGGATCTCATCCTCGGCTTCCCAAGTAGCCTCTTCTCGCGAATGATTCCTCCATAACACCTTGACATATCGGATTTCCTTGTTTCTCAGCTTTTGAACCTTTTGATCCAGAATTTGAACTGGGTGCTCCTCATAAGTCAAGTTCTCTTTCAGCCTGACTGGTTCAAGCTCCACAATCCGATCAGGGTCGGGGATATGCTTTCTTAGCACTGAGACATGGAAGACATTATGTACTCCCGACAGGTTTGGTGGTAATGCCAAGCGATAAGCCAAATCTCCTACCGTTCGAGGATTTCGAAAGGTCCGATATACCTTGGGCTTAGCTTTCCTCGAGCCCGTACACGATGAATACTCTTTATCGGATTCACTTTCAGATACACATGATCACCAACGTTAAACTCAAGGATCGTCGTTTTTTATCTGCCCAACTTTTCTGTCTATCTTGGGCCTCTTTCATCCTTTGCTGAATAATCCTGACTTTATCTGAGGCGTCTTGGATGAGATCTGGTCCAATTGTTAATTTTTCCACATCATCCCAAAATAGAGGCGATCTACACCTTCTTCCATACAAAGCTTCGTATGGTGGCATCTTAATTGTTGAATGATAGCTGTTGTTGTAAGCAAACTCTACCAAAGGTAGGTGTACTTCCCAGCTTCCTTTGAATTCCATAACACAAGCTCTTAACATGTCTTCCAAGTCTGGATAGTTCGCTCTGATTGTCCATCAGTTTGTGGATGATAAGCTGTACTGAAATGTAACTTGGTCCCCATACACTTCTGAAGGCTCGTCCAGAATTTTGACACGAATCGAGGATCCGATCCGATACAATCCCTGCTGGAACTCCATGCAGTCTCACAATCTCCCTTACATATAGCCGGGCCAACTTTTCCATCGAGTAGGTCATGTTGATGGGGATGAAGTGTGCTGACTTGGTAAGTCGATCCACAATTACCCATAGCATCATATCCGGCTGATGTTCGGGGCAATCCACATACGAAATCCATGGTAATTTGGTCCCATTTCCATTCTGGTATGGCCAATGGTTTCAAAAGTCCTCCTGGCCTTTGGTGTTCAATCTTTACTTGTTGACATATGGGACACTTCATTACGAATTCAGCTACGTCCTTTTTCATACCATTCCACCAAAAGCGACTCTTAAGGTCTTGGTACATCTTGGTACCACCGGGGTGCATGGTATATCCCGAGTTATGTGCCTCATCCATTATTTCCTTTTTTCATCTCCTCATCATTTGGTACACATAATCTTCCCTTTCATTCTTACTACATCTCCTCATCTATCTCAAAATCGTCATACCTTCCTCCTGTATCTCACTTTTCAACTTTTGTATGACTTCATCATATCGTTGAGATTCTTTGATTTATCTATCAGGGTTGGCTCCATTACCAAATGGGAAATTTCTATTTCCGCACTTTGCCCCACAAATTCGATGCTCAATCTCTCGAATTCCTTTATAAGTTCTTTTTGAGTTGTGAGCATGGCTGCAACTTCTCCATGGTTCTTCCGACTCAAAGCGTCTGCTACCGCATTCACTCTTCCAGGGCAATAATTTATTCCAAGATCATAGTCTTTGATCAACTCCAACCATCTCCTTTGCCTCATATTCAATTCCTTTTGTGTGAATAAATACTTGAGGCTCTTATGGTCCGTATAAATCTCGCATCTCTGTCCATATAGGTAGTGCCTCCAAAGCTTGAGAGCAAAGACAACTGCGGCTAACTCAAGATCATGCGTCGGGTAATTTTGTTCATGCGGCCTCAACTGCCGTGAAGCATAAGCAATTACTTTCCCTTCTTGCATAAGCACACATCCTAAGCCATTTCTTGACGCATCACTATGGACGGTATATGGCTTTTCTGGATCAGGTAAGGTTAAAATTGGAGCAGATACCAACCGTTGCTTTAACTCTTGGAAACTTTGTTCCCTCTTCTCATTCCAAATGAATCTTTCATTCTTCTGGGTCAACTGAGTTAGTGGCTTAGCTATTTTTGAGAAATCTTGCACAAACTTCCTGTAATAGCCAGCTAATCCAAGAAAACTTCTAATCTCAGTCACCGTCCTTGGTTGTTTCCATTCCATTACGGCCTTAATCTTTTCAGGATCTACTGATATTCCTTTCCCTGAGATAACATGTCCTAGAAAAGATATTTGGTCCAACCAAAAGTCACACTTGGATAATTTGGCATATAACTTGTGCTCCCTTAAGGTTTGTAATGCCATTCTCAGATGTTCTTTGTGTTGCTCCCGTGTTTTAGAATAGACCAAAATATCATCAATGAAGACAATCACGCATTTATCCAAGAGCGGCTTATACACCCGATTCATCAAGTCCATGAAAGCAGCTGGTGCATTAGTCAATCCAAATGGCATGACCATGAACTCATAGTGTCCATACCGAGTTCTAAAAGCGGTCTTTGACACATCCTCTGGTTTTATCCTCAGCTGGTGGTATCCAGATCTCAAATCAATGCGTGAGAATACACTTGCTCCTTGTAGTTGGTCAAAGAGATCGTCAATCCTTGGCAATGGATACTTATTCTTTATAGTGACCTTGTTGAGTTCTCGATAGTCAATACACAACCTCATCGATCCATCTTTCTTCTTTACGAATAATACCGGAGCTCCCCAAGGCGAGACACTTGGTCTAACAAATCCTTGGTCAAGCAATTCTTGTAATTGCTTCTTAAGTTCCTTGAGCTCAACAGGTGCCATTCGGTATGGTGCCTTGGATATAGGTTCTGTTTTTGGCATCAAATCGATCTCAAAATCGATTTCTCGTTTTGGGGGTAACCCAGGCAATTCTTCTGGAAAAACATCAGAGAATTCATTAACGATGGGGATGTCGTCAATGTTGGGTCTTTCCTTATCCTCCTCCGTACTTCCCACATAACTTTCAACTCCTTCCTCAACCTCTTCAATTACTCGAACGAACTTAACTCCAAACTTTTAGAAGTTGCGGATTCTCCCAAAAATGTAGCTTTCTTCCCGTCTTGTCCCATGAATTCCACCTTTTTATTTCTACAATCTACCTTTGCTTCCACCATGGACAACCAACTCATTCGAGAATCACTTCGTACTTGCTGATTTCTATTACTATAAGATCGGTAGTTGCTTCATGGCCTTGTATCTTCATGGGGCAATTCCTTATTACTTCTTTGGTAGTCACCACACTACCGGTGGGGGTTTTTATACGAAAACTTGTTGTGATTGTGGTGATAGGTAAACCGGTCTTCAAGGCTACACTAGTGGCAACAAAGGAATGTGTTGCACCGGTATCGAAGAGGGTATAAGCGGTTAGGTCCCCTATTTGTATGGTTCCTGCGTTCAAGACGCGCGTGTTACTATTCTTATTGTCCTTATAAGGTTCCTATATCTATTATTTCCAACATACATCATAACTTTATACTCAACAGATATCAAAACAGACATATATTTTAAAGGTTGAGGCTAACCTGTAACCAAGCTATAGTCATACTCCTCTCCATGGTCCAGGGCAGCCAACTCTACTCCTTCTTCGGCATCCTCCTCGCAGACCCATTGCCCTTCAAGGTTGTAAATTCTCAGCCCATGCATAGATGATGCCGAGCGACTTCCGCTTCCATTCCCACTCCTTGTCGGGGCAAGTCCTCCTGAGGATCCAACAGGTCGGTTTTGTGAGATTCCTTTGGGGACACTCGTTAGCAAAATGTCCCAATTGCTTGCATACGAAACAAGTCGTAGAAGCTTTCTTTGGGCAATCCGGAATCTTATGGCTCGGGTCACCACAGAAATAACACTTGTTCTGGAGAAGGGGGCATCTCTTGGTATGCGCCCTTTGCATTTCCAACAACTTACTGCTGCCTTGGAATTATCCTTTGTCCACGAAATTTCCCTTAAAGTTGCTAATTGGTTTAAACCTCTTAGAAGGGAAATTGGAGCTTGTTCCTGGTTGAAATTTCCTTCCAAACACATGCACTTTCTTCTCAGAAGTCCCAGCTTTCCTTTTCTTGGCCCCTTCAACAATTCTTGCTCTTTCAACCAATTCTCTGAAGGTGCGAATGTCAAACTCTTCTAACCGCATCCTTAAGTCCTCATCTAACCCATTCAGGAACACTTGTCGTTTCAGCTCCTCACTATACTTATAAGAATCCGGAGCATACTGCAGGAGTCGGCTGAATTCCGTCTCATATTGTTCTATGGATTTTCCTTCTGGGATATGTGCAAGAAATCCGCACTATACCTTACTCTTAAACTTCCAGGGAAATAATTTTCCAGAAACTCATTCCGAAACATATCCCAGGTGATAGGTGGCGGCAATTCCCTACTCTTGGACTCCCACCAGCGGGCATTAAACCTCAACATATAAGTACCATAGCTTATTCGAAGATGATGAGGAACTTCATAGGCGGCAAAAGATCGTTCTATCTGCGCGAGCCAATCTTCGCTTCATCTGGTTTCCCAAAAGCTCCGTCAAAGTAACGGTTACTTTTGATAAAATCTGGGAGTGAAGTTCTGTATGGTCGAGGTGGTGGCGGAGGCGGCAGGGTGCTGTATGTGATTGAGCATCAGGTGCTGCTGGTCCATGTACAGATGCTTGGGGTGCTTGCTGGGGTGGTGCTTGTGCTGGTGCCGGAGGTGGCATATTCCTCTGTTGTTGTTGAACTAACACATTAAGAAGCTGTGTTAATTGACCCAGAGTGGCTTGGAGATTGCCTTGCTGGTCTGGGGCAGGAGCCACAGGGGGCACTTCTGGTTGGTTAACTTCTTCAGGCGGGTTATTCGATGCCTGCCTCATCCTTGGTCGTCCCCTTCTAGGTCGGCTGTTTTAATTGTTTACGTAAATACTAGATTATTAAGTCTTTTACATACTAAGTTACGGAAATTGCGGAATTTTAAGAATAAACATAAAGGAAATATCACACAAGAGAAATTTAAGCAACTAAATCAAGAGATGAAATTTGTTTAAACCAAAATATTTAATTAAAAAGCATAGAAGGGAATAAAATCTTATAAAGAAATCAAGGTAAAAGAAATTCAAAATACAACAAATATTAAACACTTTTTCGAAAACATAAATTAAACTACTAATCGATCCTATATCCTAAGTCGATCTGGTTACAAAATTCTTGTTGGACACATGGGATTGCTCATGTGGATCCTTCCTTCTTTCTTTGATCTTTTCTTCCTGGTGGGGAGTTGCATTACGGTGGTTGGGTCTAGAAGTCGTCCTTAGCCATCTTAGTTACGAACAGCTTCAAGTTGCTTCGGTCCATCATTCTTTTTCCTTTGCGAGGGTTGATTTCTAGACGTGCTTGGCTCCCGTTGATCAAACTTCGTCTGCGCTGCATGCTCCTCATCGGATACTTCCATCACTTCTTTCTCGATCAGGTTTCTTACGCGAGATCGTCTTCGATTCGGGATATTCTCATCAGGCCATTTGAAATCTTGACTGGCTTTACGTTGGTTGGAAATATCCTTATCTCGTCCATGATCTGCTGGCTCATCGTGGGCATAGATATATAATCGGCTATGGAATTCCAAGTTCAAAAATCGGGAAAACTGGACGTCTATCGCTTCGGGAAGTGAACTTAGCTTCTTGGAGCGTAGAGTTGTGGTTGTAATGGCACGTGGGCCGTTCCCTTACCGTAAGGAAACTTCTAAGTTAGTCCAATAGGGCAAACTCCTTACATAGGCTTCTTACTTTTAACCGGTAGTCCACAAGGGTTTCACCATTTCTTAAGTTCAAACATTGGGCCTTAACTCTAACTTCTCCAAGAGTAAACTATAAAGGACAAGGGAGGTCATTAATTCTCCTTTTTGAGAATTTCTAAACTTGTCTAATCCTATCTAAGTCCTTTCGTAAACATATCTATCTTTTTCTATTCTAGATTTATTCCTATTACCTTTATTTCTATAAACTTGTTGCTCTGATACCAACTTAAACTGTCACGCCCCGAAGGGTACCCTAAACGTGGCAGTCCGCCACATATAATATCAAGGCTTAAGAATGGCTACCTTAGTCATGCGAAAGCCTTAGTATTATATGTAAGGCGTCTAACACGGTAATAGGAGACGCTTTTGGGAAGCATAGTTTAAGCAAGTAAAGATAAACATACAAGAATCCAGAAATAAAGTATATCATATCATTAATAACCAAAGGTCTATTACATAATTTCTTAGGGGCATACCCCGCTAATCCAAGGATCGTGATAAACTTTAACATCCAAAATACTACATTAAAGATTTCAAAGGAATTCTAATCTAAGTCTTCGAGTAGATTTCCTCCAAAAGCTTCAATATAAAACTACACGGATACGGGAAGACCTCGGGCACAAAAATAGGTGTTCCTGAGAATACAAATATCTATAGGGGTGTAAGCTTATGGGCTTAGTGAGTAAATCCCAAAATTCATACTCAAGAAAATTATCAATCAAGTTTATTATTCAAACATATGAAATGCAACAACCACGTGAGCATACAAGACATATGACTTTCGGGAATCATATGTTGAATGAATTACGCCCTTCATTCGGGGTTGGGTATTCAGGCCAATTACAGCCACAACTTTTAAAAACACTTTTATAGATCTTACCGGCTCCTATACGCCATCAAAAACTTGTAGTTATTACAGGCTCCTACTAGCCACCAATTTAAGTAGTTCTTACTGGCTCCTACTCGCCACTTACATGATATACCGGTTATGTCTACCACCACTATTATACACTTGTCCCACCAATTGTATAGTAGTGAATGCAATGTGACTCAACATATGAAGTGCATGAATAATTTCTTTAATTAAAGTCTAGTAGTTACATTTAACTTCTTTCAAGTGATCAACCAATTTCAAACCTTCAAGATATTAATGCACATACAACTTTATTAAACAAATCGAGTTTCGATATACTTAGTATTCTTTCAACATATTATCATACACTTCCTTTTGATTTTCTTAAATTCTAGTGCAACTAATTTTACAAGCACAATCAAGAGTATGAGAAAATTAACGGGAATAACTCACTCGGCCATGATGACACCTTTCTTGAAATGGATGAGTCGTTCGGAATTTCCACTTAATCGTAGTAATCTCGGGATACGAACAATCCTCCTCGTGATTATCTAATCAAGAAGAATACCCAAAATGAGTATTTCATGAAATTCTATCTTCTTGAAGATTCTAATCTTTTCTTAAAATCGTGGTAAAATCGTATAAGGGGAAATTCCAACTTAAAATGGCCATAACTTGCTCATTTTAACTCGGAATTTCGCGTATAATATATCGTTTTCTACCTACTCGAAAAGATCTACGCATTTCTAAGCTTATTTCCATAAAACTAAGTCGTTTGGGTCCGAAAAGCAGCGACCAATTTGCCACGAATTTGCAAAAACTTGTTTTCCTTCTTGTAAACAAAGCTCATTTGAAAAGATAAATATTTCAATTATTTTGTAAACTTTTGAAAAGTGTATATATATATGTAATGACTCATAACAAATGTATGAAGTAAATGAAGTTGTCTCAACTTATAAAAATTAAGGTTTTAAAAGACTTTGAACTTGAGATTCTATTGAATATTTATTTTACTTTTGAAAGCTCTTGAGTTATTGAGATGAATATTCTTTTTCTAAATTTAATCTTGTAATTTCTTTAAATTCCTAAGGTGTGGTTTTATTTTCAAAACTTGGATTCAAAAGTAATAAAATGACATTTTTTTTCTTGTAATGATTCCAAAGAATATTTCTTGATGAAAGATAAGTTTTCATAAAACCTTTTGTTTATGTAAGAAAAATCATTTCCAAGCATGTTCATGAGTTTTTAGGAAATCTATTTCCTATTTTCAAGAACCTTTAGTTTTAGAAAGACACTTCCTCTCTATTTTTGTTGAGACAAAAACATTATGTTCATGCATGAATATGAATCATAACTATAGAAATATAAAGGAACATAATAACTTGAAAGCTTAAGTAAATAATAAAGTAAATCAAGTATTGGGACCTTAGCTTCATCAAGGTACCCCGGACTAAGAAAAGACTAGTCCCGAAAAGAAAAGAAAAAGAATTGTTTTGACTTGATGAGGACAAGTCTAAGACTAGAATGACTAGTCTTAAAATCAACTTGAAATTAAATAAATTGCAATGAAGTAAATAGATTGCATGAAAGATAAATAAATTGTAAGACAATGAGCTTATATGCTCTAAATAATATATATAGATATATTAGATAGTAAGGAACATAAAAGAAACATAGAGGAATTATGTTTATGAACAAAAACAAAGCATGAACCTAATGTTGCTTTCTTAACCTTCATGGTTTTAGAAAACACACACTAAGCTCATACTAAGTAGATGAACATGAAGAATTCTTGAGAAATTTCTTACCTAAAGGAAGCTAAACTAAGAGACTTTTGAAAGAACTCTTGAGAGAAATTGGAGAGAAATTTTTGTAGAGTAACTTTAGAGAAGAAGAGGTGTGAAAGAAGTGAAGGTATGAGGGGGTATTTATAGGAAAATGTGGGAGAAATTTTGTGTTAATTAAATAATTGAAAAATAAAACAATTGAGGCATAGAGAGAGGGGCCGTGCCATTTGATGCATGGGGAGAAAAAATTTAATTTTTTGTTATTTTGTTAATTAAAAGTAAGAAATAAAAGATGTGAAATTGTATTGGAAATGAAAATGTGTAAGAAATAGGTGTATGGTTGTAAGAGTAGGTTGTAAGAAAAAGTAGAGATAGATGAATAGTGTAGAATAGTAGAAAATAGTGTAATGTAAAAGTAGACATGACAATTAATACCTTGTAAGAAAATACGCGTATAAAAGCGATATCTGATATTTTTAGCTATCGAAAAATTACGAAATTGATATTTTTGGAAATCTTATTTTTACGAGTCTAACGGTATATTCGGAATATTTTTCCTATTCCGGGCTTCCGGACATTTTTCAAGAACTATGTCCGATCGGGTTCAAAGGACACTCGAATTTTGAAAAACATATTTTTTATAAAACCTATAACTATTACGAACTATATAACTAATTTTTCCAACTTCGTTTTCTAGGGCTTGAGAAAACGGCAATGCCGGACTTAAGCTGTTACTGTAAACTAGGGTTTGGTTGACTCTGGGAAATCCGGTTGACTTCCAATTAGGGTTTAAACTATAATTCGAATCCAAAAATTTCGGGGATTACAAAACCTCAATAATCTGCAGAACTCTACATAATACTCATCAATAGTCTTGTTGCCTTGGTGTAGACTTAGTCAGTTCGCAATCATCTGTTCCCTAGCAGTAATAGGGAAATATTACACAAAGAAGGCATCCTTAAATTTATTCCATGGAATAGGCCTCTCCATAGCCCTACTAACCAGTCTGCACCGATTATAAGCATCATGATTCAACATATAAACTGTTAAACTCAATTTTGCTCTCATCTGGAACATCACAAGCACCAAATGAACTCAATTTTCTCCAACTCCTCAATCGAACTTCAGCATTAGATGGATCAGTAATAGATCCAACAAATTCAGGGACCAATCTAGTAAACTCATGCAATTTCACTTAGCCATTTCGACCACTAACCTACACATCATCTCTTTGTCTAGTAGCTTGCAAAGCATGTTGTTGCTTGAACTACTATTGCTGTTGATACATCATTTGTCGGTATTGCTACCTCATAGCAAATATATCCTTGAACATGGTATACATTGTAAACCCCCCAAGTTTTGTGATCGGTTTAGCTTAAACCCTAATCGAAAGGTCAACCGGAAACCCTAAAGTCAACAAAATCCTAGTTAGACGTAATAGTTTAAGTCCGACAATCCCGTGTTCGTAATCCTAAGAAAGTAAGTAAGAGATTAGTATATAGAATAGTTTGTAATAAATTAAGGAAGCTTAAAAAGATCAGATTAGTAAAACCGCAAATCGTTTTGAACACGAACGGATACAGTTCTTGAAAAATGTGTCACGGGGCTCGGAATAGTAAAAACATTCCGAATATGCCGTTAGACTCGAAAAATATAAGGTTTTCAAAAATATCAGTTTTGTAATTTTTCGGTAAGTAAAAATAGCAGATATCATAATTATACGCGTATTTTCTTACTACCGGTACTTTATTAGTCATATCTACTTTTATATTACACTATTCATTACTATTCTACACTATTTATTTATCTCTACTTTTTCTAACACTTTTATCTTTACTTTCTATATTTCCCATAACTTTATTTCACATCTACTTTACTTATTATTACATTTAATCAACAAAAATACAAAAATAAAACTCTCTCTCCCCTCTCTTCTTTGATGGCCGGCGGCCCCCCTTCTCTATCCCACTCAATTTTTTTTTTATTTTTCTTTATTTAAAACACACAAAATTCACTCCTCATTTTCCTATAAATACCCCCTTCTCTTTTACTTCATCACATATTTACCACCCACAAATTCACTACCAAATCTCTCTAAAATTCTCCTCTCAAAACTCTCTCCATATACACTCCCAAAAACTCTCTCAACATACTCTCAAACCCCTTTTTACATACAAAAAACCCATTCACACATAATACTCCAAAACCTTCTTTAGGTAAAAGTTTCTTTACAAATTTCTTCTTCCCATGTCATGTAACTTTACATGACCATGGTGTGAGTTTCCAAAAACTAAATGTTATGAAAGCTACAATATATTCATGTATTGTTCTTGTTCATGAATATCTATTTATATATTTATGTTGTTACTTTACCTTACTCATGTTATTATTGTTATTATATCTAACAAAGTATAATTACGTATCTACATATATATATATTCTTTAGAGCATATAAGCTCACTTGCAATTTATTTACTTTCATGCAAAGTAATTTATTTACTCCTCTCTTTGCAATTTACTTATTTCATATTATTTTAAGACTAGTCTCTAGTCTTAGACTTGTCCTCATCAAGGTCAAAATAATTTTCTCTCTTTTATCTTTTTTCTTGTTGGGACTAGTCTATTTCTTAGTCCCGAGAGCCTTGAGAAAGCTAAGACTCCCAATACTTAACTTCATTATCCATTATGATATTTTTGCTTGTTATTATTCTCATGGTCATCAATATAAAGATTGTTGTCTAAATCTTAAAGCTTCAATTATACTTTTTGCAAAAAGGAGATTTTATCATCTAAGAATGGTTTTATATGAAATTTAGAATCTATGATTTAATCTATTCTTTTCAAAACTTTAAAAAGAACTCACTATAATTTTAAAGCTACCTTTGTTTTGAAAAGTTTTTCTTAAATCATTTTTATATTAAATATTTATTTAAAAGAAGATGACTTTTGATACTAAAATGTTTCTCCATAAAAACCCCATAAAATGGAAATGAGAGTTTTCAAACCAAGATTTTTGAGTAATGTAAAAAAAAATTGTATATGAAGCTAATTGGAAAAGAGCCACTAATATTGAAAAATTGTCGAAGGAAAATAGAGAAATTTATTTTTCATTAAAAAGTCATTAAGGAAAATAGTAAGATAAACATAAAATAATCCTTTGGAAATAAAAGAATCAAAATACTCATTTCAAGAATTTACAAAGTGGATTTCTTATAAATAACAGTTTTTCTAAACTTCTAACTAAAATTGTTTTACTAAAGATTTTTTTTTACAACAAACACTTGAGCATTGATAAAATATGAGCTATATATCGATAAAAAGGGATTTCTTAACTATATAGATAACTAAGTATTTATCAAAGCAATTTTTGGATGATTTAACGTTTGAAACAAATGCTTTTAGAATGGGAAAACTCGTGGTGAATCTGATCGCCACTGTTTCAGAGCCTAAATGACCTAGTTGGATAAAAATAATTTTAGAAATAGATAGATCTTTTCGAATATATAGAAATCGGTATATTATATGTGCAATTCCGAGCTAAAATGACCAAGTTGTGGCCATTTTAATTGAAATTATTTTTTATGCGAAACATTGACGTTCTTATGACATAGTTTTGTCAAATTTCAAGAAGGTTATCAAGAAATACTCATTTCGGATATTTTTCTTAACTGGGTGATCTCAAGGAGAAATATCTATATCCCGATGATTATTTCGACTAAGTGGATTGTTTGTTCAACTCATCCATTTGGAAGACTTATCACTATGGCAACGTGAGTTTATTTCCATAAAAATGCTTTATGATTGTGCTTATATTTTAGTCACATTAGAATTAAGGAAAGATAAATTGATATGTATGTGAAAATTGTTGAAAGGATTCTAAGAATATCGGCGGGAATTGATTGTAAGTAATTGTTTGTTTTAGTATAGCACTTGACATGTATGAAATTCTATGATCACCTTAAAATTGATAAAAATAATGCTATAATATCCTAAATAAATTGATTCATGTATACCACGAAGTGAGTCACATTGCATGGGGTTATTATCCTTGGGTGAAAAGGATAGTAGTACGGTCGAAAGCAACACTTGGCCGCTATGATCGAAAGCGATTGCTTGGCGATAAGGAATCAAACCAATGGTTGGCGGAAATCCGGAGGCATGGCTCAAACCGAGTAGACCTTATATGCTTAGCGGTAATGATCGAAAGCATAAATTAACTAAAACTACTCGTTTTGAGATTACACATCACCAAACCCTGAATGGAGGGCATAAATCTATTCAACATATAGTTCCCAGAAAACTATATGTCTTGTTTGCTCAAGTGTATGTTGCATTTCACTTGATTGCTTAAATAACTTGTTTGAATTTTCCTACACAAGAATTTACTTTTGGAAATAATTTTCACTAAACCTATTAGCTTATCCCCTATAATACCTTTTGCAGTTTAACTATTTATGGTTGAGGCCACGTGGACCCTACAGCTACGTATTTTCCCATTTTGGTTAAGAAATTCTTAGATGAAGTTTAGCATTAGCTTAGATGTAGACTTTATAGAAAATTTCTTTTAATAGATTATAGTTATTTTTGGCAGTGGTGTAAACCCCTGAAAATTTCATAATTCTTAGAAAATAATCCTAAGAGTCAAACATCGGAATCAAAACCCTAAAAATCGAACCAAGTTAAAAATTAATTCTAAATAAGATCAAAAACGAGATTTCTTAATCTTGAGAAAAAGAGAACCTTCAAAAACAAAATAGAAAATCCAACTATCGGTTGAATCAAAATTCGTACGCCAATCAAATCATCTACCGATTCCTAAAACACAAATCAAATGATATATCCAAATAACGCTCGATAAGAAATGATAAGATCTTAAAACCCTCGGTGAATTTTAGAATCAAAATTTTAATTTTCATCAAAAGTCAAACTGAGTCAACCATAACCCTAGACTTGGTTAAACAATCCCGAGAACTGAAAACTATTAAATAATCACAAATAAAATGAGATAAACCATAGATATCAAACTAAAAAAAAAATACGGTCAAAACTCAAAATTATATCTTACGAATAACTCAACAAAACCAGAAGTGAACCAGAACCTAAAAGTCAACAAAGCTTACAACAAACCTCTAGTGTATTAAGATCCTACAATCCCGCGCTCTTAAACCCTAACAAGAAATGAAAATAATTGTTGATAATAATTCGTAATAATATAGGGAAGCTTAAAAATATCAGATTCGCAAATTTCTAGTATCCTTCGGATTCGAACGGGATCAGTTTTCAAAAATCATGCCTCGATACACCAGACGGCAAAAAAATTCCGTTAATACCATAGACTGGTAAAAAATATAAGATTTTTAAAAATTATCAGTTTTAGAATTTTTCGGTAGCTAAAAATTACAAGATATCGCATTTATACGTGTATTATTTTACTACTGGTATTTTTAATTGTCTAGTTTACAATCATAGTACTTTTCTACTATTCATTACTATCTATCTCTACTTTTTCTTACTACATATTCTTACCTACATATCTATTTCTTACAATTTCTTTTCCCATAAAATTCTACACCACATATTATCGAACTTCTCTTACATTTTCTTCTAAAATTAATTTTTAACACTCCTCTCTCTCTCCTCCCATGCTTACAGTCACCTTCTCTCTCTTCTCTCTCAATTATTTTCATTTTCAATAATTTAATTATATTAATTTCACTCAAAAATTCTATTAAATACCTCATTCCTCCTTCATTCTTTCACACACTTCTTTCACTATCAAAACTCTCCAAAATCTCTCTACAAATCTTCTCTCAAGATTTCTCTACAAAACTCTCTTAAACCAATTCTTCACGAAAATCATTCCTTATACACAAACTTTATCTACCACATATCACTAACTCACATAATACCCCTTTCATCTACCATCTTCATACCACATAAACACTTTAGGTAAACTTCTTCCAACCATTTATTTACCCATGTCATGTAACTTAGCATTATTATGGTGTTGTTTTGAAACTCATATGAGTAGTAAAAGCAACAACATGTTCATGTTTTGTTATTGCATATGAACTTTCTATTTTATTATGTTGTTATGTTGATTTTATTGTTGTAATTTCTTATTCATATCTAACTAAATATATTTATGTATTTATATATAATCTTTAGAGCATATAAGCTCACTTGTTATTTATTTAATTTCATGTTTTGCAATTTATTTATTTCATGTTATTTCTTTAAGACTAGTCTTTCTAGTCTTAGACTTGTCCATATCAAGTCAAAATAATCTTTTCTTTATTTTCTTTATTCTTTTTGGGACTAGTCTATTCTTAGTCCCGGGATTTCTTGATGAAGCTAAGGCTCCCAATACTTGACCAAGATACCTTGATGAAGCTAAGGTTCCCAATACTTGATATTTTTATTATCTTGCTTATTACTGTTTGTTTCTAGTATTTTCTCATATTCTTATTATTTTACATGCTCATAACACTTGCATCTACATAATGACATTGTCTCAACTAATTTAAAAGTAAAATCTTACTTTATTAAAGGAACTTAAAACTAAATTTTCTATTATGTGACTTATCACAAAATAATGGAGTTATTATCAACAACATAAAAATAGAGTAATACAAGTTTTCTCAAATAACAAAGATAGCTTTACCAAGGAAACATAAGAAATAAATACTTTCTTTATATATTATAGTAACCTAAGTTTTAGTAAAATAATTTATTTATGTTCAAAGTTTTCACAAAAAGCTTAAGATTAAACTCTTTTTCACTCCATCACAAAACTAAGAAACAAACTAGTTTTCAAAGTTAAAATGCATTCAACCTGTCTAAAGCTATAAACCACTTTAGAAAATAATGATTTTCAAGTTTCTAAAGAAGAAACTTATTTTCAAGAATATAAATAAGATAAGATTAAAACAAAGGATTTTATCAATAAAGATTATTCTTTTCAAGAAATAAAAGAACAAGTTTTAGAAAACCAAAACTTATATTTTAATAATAAATATAAGAAGACAAGATCATTTTCTAAAACCATTTCTAAATAAAATTTATAAAAGGTTTTCAACAACTTAATACACTTTTGATAACTTTGATCTTTTATCACTAGAAGTAAAATTTATGAAAGACTAAGGTTAAAGGAAAATTTACTTGTTTTGGAAAAAGAATGAAGAAAATAAAATAAGAATATATCATTATAATAACCTATGAAAATATAAAATTTCTTCCAAATACTTGAAAAGAATTTGTCAAAATAAAGTTTTCAACTAAAAATGAATTGTTTTATGAAATAAATTGTTGAGACACTACCATTAGAAATTTTGCGTATAAAGTGAGTTTATCTATATACTAAAGGGATTTATTAATCATATATATTATATATATATATCTATATTTTCATCAAAGGATTTTTGAATGAAGTTGAGATGGAAAATTATTTCGCAAAATCAAGAAATATTTGTTTTAAACCTATACCCTACGTTTTCGGAACCAAATGACCTTATAAACAAAAATAACCTTAGAAACGCTTAGATCTTTTTGAATAGGTAGAAAACGGTATATTATATGTGAAATTCCGAGTTGAAATGAGCAAGCTATGGCCATTTTAAATTAGAATTTCATTCTATAGGAATTTGACGAATATAGTGAAATAGAATTAGAAAGTTTAAAATAGAATTTCTATAAAATACTCATCCCGGGTATTTCTCTTGTCTAGGTGACGAAGGATACGAGATTACCTTTTCTGAGGATTACTATGACTAAGAAGATCGTGAAATGAACGAGTGAGTTATTCCTCTTAATTTCATTACCTTGTGTATGTTTATAAAGTAGTGGCATTAGTATACTAAGAAAAGATAAAAATAGATATATATGGGGAATTCAAGGATATGTATATATATGTGATTCTATGTTTATGCGTGAAATGAGAATTACGAATAGCGCAACTTCAACTTGTCTGTTTAAGTGTTTTTGTTTACTTACTTGTATGACTACTTATTAATTACTAAATTGATTGATCACCCTTTAATAAACCTTAATAAGGTTTGGCTTAAGAAAAATAAAACGCTCACGCATAGCATCCATCAAGTCACATCTCTTTCGAAGGCTACTACTCCTACACGTAGAGTTGGATTGGCTGTTATCGTGCTGTGACACGGGCCATGTTCCTTCCTAGAGAATCAAAATGCCAGGGGAATGCGACTCTAGGTTCGAAGCAAAGCCAACTAACGCTTTGGGTAGGGTGGGGACCTGGGATAGCAGTAGAAGATCGAGGATCTCCATCACCGATTCCCTAACCTTCGATACAGAGGGTAAATCCGTTCTATATATGGTTTCCGGATAACTATATGTAATTATGTAATCACGTGTGAATGTTGCATTGTATGCATAGCATATGTGTGAAAATTTAAATGAACTTATTTGAAAACATGGTGCGAATGAAAATGAATACCTCACTAAGCTAGTTGTAGCTTATACCCCTATAGATTTTGTTGAAACAGGTATACTCGTGGCTTAAATTGAGAATCATGACGTTGAGGAAATCATGGAAGGATGTTAAGCTTCTATAAAGGCAATGGAAACATAAGATGAAGTTACTTTGTAAGGTTCCTTATATGTAATGTAGCTATGTTAGTGTTTTAGAAATTCTAAAAAGTGTATTTATTTTGATTTGAAGACAATAGAGAGATACACCCTTAAGAATTGTAATTTATCATGTTTATGTTTTATGATAAGTATTCTCCTTGCCTTGTTAGTTAATTATTATCAATATAAATTGTGCAACTCCGAGTCGTTCCCTTGGTTGTGATGTACGCGTCGTACATAATATGGAAGCCTTTGCGTGACTGAAGTAGTCATTCCTAGGCTTTAGTATTGTATACGGTAGACTGCCACGTTTAGGGTACCCCTCGGGGAGTAACAAGGGGAATGCCCCTAAGACTTGTAAGACAATTATTATGAATGAATATTATGAATCCTCTTTTCTTAATTTGTTATATATCTTCTTAAGCTTCATATTTCCTAGCATGGTCCTCTAAATTTGTGAGAGCATGCCTTACACTTAAAACCAAAGCTTCTAGGAACGACTAAGTTTTCATACTTAAACTTTAATATTGAGTGTGGCGGACTGTTACGTTTACGATACCCTTTGGGGCGTGATATACATATTGTCTAGCCCCGCATCCCCCCACCCACCCACCCACCCTAAAAACTTGAGGCTAAGAGGGAACTAAGGCATTTGTGGTGCAGAATCTGATGCTGGATTAGGAGCAGAGAAGGAATAGGTGGTGAAGGAGGTGGAGATGGCATATTCTCCCTATCTATCTATTGCCTCGTCTGTCTACAAGTCCTATCCATCTACAAACATCCACCACATTCATTATAAACAGTCAAGTAATTTCTTATTTAGGAATAATAAGGGGGTAATCCTTGTATTTTTCTAAATTATTTGTGCACTACATAACTTAGCTAAACTTGAATTAAGTTAATTTTTTTTAGCAAATATTAATGTAATACGATCATATGACATAACATAACATAACATAGCAAACCATTCAATTTTATATATATAAGACAATAGGAACAAGATTGAAGATTTCGGACCTTCGACTTACTTGACTTGACAAAGTGCAACTCGACATGACTTGGACTCAACATGACTCGAAAATGACTCAAACTTAATATGACTCGAACTTGGCAAGACATAATGCAACATGGACAACTAATGACTCTTCTGATCTTAACTTTAGATGACACACTGCAACATGAAACCTAATAGACAAGACATGACAACTCCACAAGAGAAGGTTGTAGATTCACCATTTGATATGATCGTATCAAAGTCTAAAATTTATAAATCCAAATTAATTCCTACGATCAAATTAGGCAGTGTACCTATCTATAATAGCATAAGATTAAACGGATATCTTCCTCAGGGATCTATTAAACATGTACTAGAATCACCCTTTTTCTACTATTTCGTCCAATCATATGAAGAAATATTTAATCTTTAACTATTAATTATCCAAATTATTAACCTTAGAATCAATTGTATTGCTCTAACAACATTATATCAATCACAAGACATACCCTTAATTTTGATCCACCATAAACCCTAATTTTTATAATAAAAGATTGATTAATGAAATATTTATGCTTTATAATGCAGAATCACATAAATAAATTGATCATTCCCTTGAGTTAATCAATTCCTATTTTCATATGAGATAATGGAGACCTTTCCCTCACTAACGCCATAAGAGATTGCATTCAAGATCAAGATTCTAAATAAAGATGGAATCTGTATTGCAAAAGATCAAAGCTTTCCTACCTCTAAGTAAAACATGTAATCCTTCTATTCATATGGATCTATTCTATTAGATGAAACCTCTTTTTATCTAACAAGAATAAAACATGTAATCAATCTGGTACACAAATCAATCACAAGACAATTATAACATATGAATAGATGTAAAGAAATAAATTTTTATTAATCAAGAAACAATTCAGATCATATAGGTTTAGGGTTTCACAAGACTTAGGGCATAAAGATTTACTCTCTGTAGATTTCACAATAAAAGCAATAGATCTAGAGAAGTAATCTATGAACATGATAAACAATAACAATAAAACTCTTTTGATTGCTGTCTTGTAATCTCCAATGCATTCCTAGCAATCTTGTCTCTAAAGTCCATGCTTTTTCTCTCCTAAGGTTTATAATAACAATAATGATCATCTCTGAAAAGTTGCAGTGGTTATATATATAGTTGTAACTGCCTTTGGAAGTGCACTACCAAGTACATGGCCGTATTCGTGGCCGTGTACATTGAAAAATCATGGATTTCTTTGCTAGTCATATTTCTTCATTGAACACTACTTCATATACTCCTTAGGTAAATACTAGTGTACATTTTGAAGTAGTTTCTGGTCACTTTTTGTGGTTAAACACCAGCTTGTACATGGCCATTTAGTTGGTTGTGTACATTGAGAAATCAACCTTTGGTATATTTTGCCAACTTTCATCTTGTTTTTGCTTGAATCATCCTTAAATCTTTAAAATGTCTTCATTAAACCCTGAAATGAACTATTAAGCAATTAAGTGCCCTTTTCTTGATAATTTCTCATAAAATCCATATAAAACTATATGGAATGAGTACTGGAATTGAGGATCTTTTAACACTTATCACCATTCCATCCTATTTGTTTATATATAGGCAAATATACATATAAAACACACCATGTCCATTATCAATTAAACAATAAGTTGTAACACTCATGGTTCCAAATATATCACAAACATACAATATGCAAAGTCACACAATATTTCTTTTTAATCCATTTTCAAATATCAACGGAAAGGAATAAGCCAAAGCTCATTAGCACAACAGCATAAGCATACAGAGGATGGGCACACGTACCTTTTTAGATGCAATACAGTAATCAACAGTTTATATCTTTAAATTAAAGTGTAGCAAAACAATAGTGAAGCTTTCACATTTTGGAAACATGCTGGGAACCTAGAATTCTTACGAAGCGGCAACTGCTTAGGGGGTTGATATATGCAGTCCAAATAAGAATATCTCCTTCCTCCACAAGTAATAGCCTCGTCTAGGGGCCACAACCATTACACATCTTTACCTTTCGCAATTCATAATATAGTGCAATTCAACCGATCCTATAAACATGAACTATACTACTTCTCTTTGATCCAGGTAGACATTATCCTGCTACCGTTTTCCTCATCAGCTACATGCTGAGTCAACCATGATGCCTAAGTGCCTAACTATAGTGCTAGCACCACCTAACACGGTTTCCAGCCCTCGGACCAGGTCTCAAAAAATGGCTACGCACAAGAACCAAGCAATAATTAAACACATCTTTAAGTATCAATTTATTTAGGATGCCTACCTTAGTAAGCAACACACAAGTCACTGTGTACCTGATACAGTGTATGTATTTTGAAAAACAAAAGATAGACCAGAAGGTACTTCATAAGGTAAAGCAGAAGGTAGACTCAAAGCATGTAAATATGTGCTTAGGACATTAATCCATATAAGCATTTAAATCAATTATCGACTTATATCAACTCATATTAAACACTCATTTTATAATAAATATTCATTTGAAACAACATGCTCCCTTTATTCTTTATGGTTTAACCTAACATATTAATCTAAGCCAATTACAAGTTAATATGATCATATAAGTGTTCACTAGTTTGATTAATAGCTAAGTATAAATTGTTGGTCCCTGAAGAATTTACTAAGCCAATATTTGCTAATAAATCTATATTAACTTAATATAGGCAAGTAAGATATAATTAATCAATCAAGTTCATTTATATTCAATTTAGTCCACTAAAACCTTTTATCTCAATTAGGTTCTTAAAGTGATATTTTTAATAACATATCCTATAATCAATCTAATTAACTTTTATTAAGTGAAACAACTCATTTAAGTTATAATTATTCTATTTATATAATTCATAATCCATTTTATCTAACATATCCTATAATCAATCTAATTAACTTTTATTAAGTGAAACAACTCATTTAAGTTATAATTATTCTATTTATACAATTTGTAATCTATTTTTACCTTTAAATGGGCTAAGGAATCTAAACTAATTTTCTATTATGTTTATGTTAATCTTATAATGCCATATTTAAACCTATTTTATTAAATAATTTTCTAAAATCACAATAATTAACTATCTATCTTAAAATTCATATTTTAATAAGTGATCAAATTATTTATATTTATTTCATATTTATTTGATTAGAATTAATGTACCCTAAATTCTAATATTTCATTTCCTATAGAAAATTAGTGTGCATCCTAACTTTAATAAATCGATTTACTATCTTAAACACGGGTTCTTGAGCTCTTTTATTAAAATACATAACATTTATATTAACATGTTCATAAGTTCAATTATCCTAAATTAATTAGTTAATTAGGGTTTTAATTTTGATTAATACAAAACTGTCCAAAACAGAGCATAGGTAGCGACAACCGATTGATTCTATCAAACTTGACCATCAACCCGATTGGTTCTTTATACCATATTAAATTAAACTTATAAAACTTTCAAACCGTTATAATTTTACCCAAAAAGAAGAAGGAAAAGTCACCGGTTTAGCTCTATACATTCACACCACCAATGCTGGCTGAAACACTATTTTGCTGTTTTATAATTTAGTTTTTAAAAATAGTAAATGCACTTCTAAAATCATGAAATATAGCCATGTTAAACTACCATTTTAATATATTTCATCCAAAAATAAATTCATTTAATATTTTTTAAAATTTTGATAACTCAAATTGTCCAGATTACATATATTTATGCATATAAATTGACTTTTTAGCATATTTAAATCATCTAAAACATGTTTATTCTATTTTTTTCATCTATTTCATATTTATTTATGTTTTACAAATTAATTCATAAATCATACTCAAATTATCATTATCAACACAAAATTTATAAATTTTCCAGCACTTATCAACACATACATACATGCATATACTTCAAGATTTTTGTTTGATAATTTTAATTCAATAAAACATATCAATATAACATAATCATACATATATGCATATTTCAACTCACACACACAAACATATATATATATATATATATAAACGTGCAACAATTTTACTAAATTAATAACTATTATAACATACATATACACATGATTAGTTAGGTTTCCATGCATACATATATTAGCCTATGTTGATCCGAGTTAATATTTAGTAAGTTACATTAATCTATACGTCACTAATATATTCAAACATATTAATTACAATTACTTTGTTCAATTAGCAAATAATCTCTAGGAATCTCTACTACTCCTCTAATGGATGATGATGCTTCTAATGCTAATCCCTAATTTAATCCTCGATTTTTTCTTCAAAATTCATCTAAAAATCGATTGAAAAAGAGATTAGATTTTAGGAAGAAACTGAGTAATTAGATGGTGGAAATAGGATGGATTTTCTTACCTATTGGAGACTTGTCTTAAAGAGGGATAATTGTGGAGTTTTTGTAGGATTTTTTATGTGTTTTAGAGGGGGTTTCTCGAGAGAATTTAGGGGTCGGGGGCTACTGAAGTTAGAAGGAAAATTAGGGTTTTCTAAGACTTGTTTTTATAATAATTTATGCCTTGTAATTTCTTTTAAGGTTAAGAGCATTTTGGTTACTTTACCTGAATAGTATAGGGGCATTTTGGTCTTTTCATAAATGTAGAATTCTTCTAGAATTGGTTAAGGTCATTTCGGTGTTTTTACTTGTTAGAGATGTCTAGAATTTAGGGCATTATATCATGTGTGATGGTGCATGGTAAGAGCATGGTCTCATGGGCTTTATGAGCTTGATTCATGGGATTGATTTTTTATTGTGGGCTTCATGTTGATGGGCTTATATTAAGTCAATGGGCTTGGACTTTCAAGTGTTGAAATAGGCTTTAGGTTAGGGCTTTTGGGAGTTTGAAATTAAACTTAAGGAATAAGAAAAAAAAGTTTATTAACTGCATTAGAATTTGAACTAAGAAATCTATTGAAAGGAAAATTAATAGTTTAATTGAATTTAGGATTTTAGGGGCTTATGAATTGGTATTTGAAAGAAATTATTTAATTTTAAATTTCTAAGATTTAAGAAGTTGAAATCTAAGCTAAAATGGTTAAGTTGAATATTTAAGGGTTTACGCGATTGAAATTGACGAATGAAATTTAGTTTGATAACTAGAAGGTATTGAATAATTTGAATTCTTTGAAATAGATAATTGAAGTAGGTTAATTTTCTAAATTAAGTATTTACGATATTATAATCTCTATTTTCAATCAAATTCATTTACTAGTTCAATTAGGTTAAACTATCTAATTACATCCTATAGTTTGCATAATTCCACTAGGTAAATTATTTAAAATCAATCTCTAAACTAAATTAAAATTATGGCTCAAAATTACCCATCTTTTTATACTAATCATCTAAGAATATCTAATTAATAAAATATGAAAATTTAAGGTATTTCAGTACGTGTCATGGCCATGTAATCTACTGTCACAGTCCTAAGCACGACCATGCTGTAAGTCGTGATCTTCTTGTCCTTTAAATTCCTCCATTAACAATGTGCTCACGGGCTTAGTCATGGTCATGGTGGAGGGAGTGATCTTCGTCACTAGCTTAGTTATGAACTTGACAAAGGTAGTGATATATGTTGTGACTTCATTTTCTTGTTCCGCTTTAATCACTATTTGTGCCATGGGTGTGATCTTCTATATTGATGAATTTCCCTTCGAGTTGTATCTTCCCTCCATACTTAAGCACATCAAATCATGCCCAGTGCCAAAGCGTGTCAAATATCTCTATAAATAGTCCAATTCACCATCATATGGTTCATCCATAAGGATTTGTTGAGCTAAGTTCGCTAATTCTTTAACTCTAGCTCGAGTTATCAATCCATGTAAACCATGATTCCTATTAGGTTGCTCACTTGTAGGAGCGTTATCCGGCTTGTCTTATAGGATTGTTTGCTTAAAGGAACACCATCTTAGCTCTTAAGATTGCTTACTTGAAGGAACATTATCTAACTTATTCTTTTAAGATTGCTTGCTTGAAGGAGCGCTGTCCAATCTATCTTTTAGGATCACTTGCTCACAAGATCTATATCCAATCTGTCCCTTAGAATTGTTTGCTCGAAGGAACACTATCTTAATTTTAGACCACTTGCTTGTAGGAGCATTATCCAATCTATTATGTTAAAGTGCTTCCTCGAGAGAAGAGCTATCTAATTTAAATCTAAATACTCAATATCAAGGTTTGCTAGCTCAAAGAAGCACCTTTAAGTTCAAATTTTGCACATAAAAGATCATCGAGTTAGCAAGGTGCACAAGCTTAATCTCTAGTGGATCTTTGGAAGATAAGTGTCTTTCCATCCTCTAATATCATTTTTAAATTTCCTAAGGCAAAAATTGATCTCTCTTTTTTTGTCTTTGTAGCAAATTTTTAACAAATATCCCCATAAAGAGAGATAGTTGTAAACACCTTAGTTTTCTCCCATATAATCCTTTCTTTTAAGATAGTTTTTATTTTAGCTTTAAATAAAATATATGTATAAGAGAAAATAAAGAACAAAAAAATTAGAAAAAACTCAAAAATATAAAATATGTCATGGTAAAGTCCATGGTGGTCATATAGTGGTTTAATTGAGTCGAAATAAACTTTGAAAATCTAACTTGCATATGCAATTTCATCAATTACAAGTCTCTTGGAAAAAATGAAAATTTTTAGACATGATACAGTTTATCCAATTTTTAAAATGTCATAAAAAAGTCAATTTTAGAAAATAGGGGCTCCAAACAAAATCCTAATTAAAATTAATTTATCTATTTTATGGTTATCTTAAGTTTGAGATAAACCGAACCTTAAAAATTATATTTTGCTAACTAGATCAATTTCTTATTCATAAAATAGTACACAAGTTAAGTGATTGTCACATCAAACTGTGAATAATTATTTTATGAATTTTCAAAATCTCGAGCTACAAGCAATAAGTGAACTCGTAAATTATTTGCTTATATGTGCAAATTGGATATTTTCACTTATTTAAAAGGGAAAAAAATCATAGTTATGATATTGGTTAACCAGCCAATTATGATCCCAAGATTAAATTTAAGCTTAAGCAGCTTAAGCCATTAAGTATGGGTTGCGAAACATTATATTAGTAGTTCATGGTCTCATCATGTAAGCCCTTAGATGTTTCAGAAAATAGGGGCTCCAAACAAAATCCTAGTTAAAATTAATTTATCTATTTTATGGTTATCTTAAGTTTGAGATAAACCGAACCTTAAAAATTATATTTTGCTAACTAGATCAAGTTCTTATTCATAAAATAGTACACAAGTTAAGTGATTGTAGCATCAAACTGTGAATAATTATTTTATGAATTTTCAAAATCTCGAGCTACAAGCAATAAGTGAACTCGTAAATTATTTGCTTATATGTGCAAATTGGATATTTTCACTTATTTAAAAGGGAAAAAAATCATAGTTATGATATTGGTTAACCAGCCAATTATGATCCCAAGATTAAATTTGAGCTTAAGCAGCTTAAGCAACTAAGTATGGGTTGCGAAACATTGTATTAGTAGTTCATGGTCTCATCATGTAAGCCCTTAGATGTTTTAGTAAATATAAGTAAACTCTAAGAATCAAAAGGCAAACCGGAATCCTAAACTCAATCTAGTTCTATGTTTGGTTCTACTAAATCTAGATCCAGTAATCCCGCACGCAAAACTTAAAAATAATAAAAATGAGTTAATTTTGAATTATTGTTTAGAATTATATAATAAAGCTTAAAAAGATTAGATTCGCAAAAATTTAGTTCGTTTCGGACTCGAGCGAGATCATTTTCTAAAATTAGGATCTCGATAAGTAAAATAGTGAAAATATTCCAATAATACCATTAGAGTCGTAAAAATATAAAGATTTCAAAAATATCAGTTTTAGAATTTTTCGATAACTAAAAATATCATATATAACTCATTTATGAGTATTTTCTTTACTACTGGTATTCTAATTGTCTAGTCTACTATTCATAGTACTATTTCTACTATAAATTAATATTTTACTATCTCTACTTTTTCTTACAACCTATTCTTACAATCTACCACACATATTCCTTACAATTTACCTTTCCCATACAACTTTATTCACGTTACACCTTATACATTATTTCTTTTCATTACAAAACAAAAAATTCAATCAATTCCTCCCCCTCCCTAAGGAAAAACCGATGCCCCTCTCTCTCTCATTCAATCCATTTATTTTTCTTTTTATTTTATTTAGTTACACCTAATTTCTACTCTAAAACTCTATAAATAACCCTTTTCTCCTTCATTCTTCTACATATCTTATTTTTCCTACTGAAACTCTACCAAATTCACTTTACAAATTCTCTCTCAATTTCTCTTCCAAATTGAAATTGCTGCCATCTTTTTGTTTTATTTTCTTCGAATTGAAATGGCCGCCATCCTTTATTTTAGGTCACCAGCTTATGTTAAGTTACGAATTTTCCTTATGACTTTTGGTTTTCCTTCTTTTTTATCTTTATAAGTAAGTCTTATGGGTTGTATGAACATATAGAATACATTTTATGAAAATTGAGAGAATTTCTCTTTGGTTCTTGATTGAACTAACTCTGAACTTATCGGATCTGATTTGTTACATTCGCTTCCGACTTATCAATCAAGATTTCCATCTTTCGATTGTGCATGTTCACTTTATACTAAGGTTCTTGTCTCTTTATAGACAACGGGTCATGGTTTTCATAGAAACATAGACGGTCTTGGGAATTGAAATCAAACGGATTGATATTGGGTTTCATTGATAGTTTAGCATGGTTCATATCAGTTTGGTATCAGAGCCTAGGTTTGTTTAAGGTTTGCCTATCCTTTCCTTTGATTAAAGATTCAATCTTTAGGGTTTTCAAAGGTACGTTCTTTGAGTTTTTGTCAGATCTTGATTGAATCAAAGTTTCGATCTTGATAGTCATAGTTGTGATTAAAAAAAAGAGAAAGAATAAAAAAAATCGTGTAAAAAAAATAAAAAAAATGGTAGATTGAAATTCTTGAGAGATTTGTCACAAATAGTTGTTCAATTGATTGGGGGTTGTAAAAAAAATTGTTTCTTGCTTAGTTTCAACACTCCATTGCTATTGCTTGACCTCATTTTTTCATTCATCTTCTTCCTTGATAAGTTAGATTGATTCCATTGATTAGATCTTGGATTATTCGAATTAGTTCTTAAAGAACTAAAAGAGGAATTGAGAGAGGATCAAAATCTAATTTTTTATGTGAAAATACGAGAGTTTGAGTGATTCATCCTGTTGAGTGTAAACACATAAGGGAGCGATTTGTGAGGACTATTTTACTTCTGACCTTGTTTTCTACAGGAAAAAATATGTTATAGAACGAATCAACTGAAGGAGAAAAGGGAGGAATTGATACGAAGCTCATCCTGGATGCATTGATGGCACAGATGGATAAAATGTTTAGAGAGAGAATGGAAGAATTTCATGAGAAGATTGAGAAAAGCTTAGAGCAAACAAGAGACACTCCACTAGTAAATAGGAAAAAAGACTTCCTAGGAGAGGAATATGGTTCAAGAAGAGGATTATGAAGGTGTTGGATTTGTGAGGAATTTGACCGAGTTATAATGATAATTACAGAAGATATGATAGGTTTGAGGAGCTAGAACCAGAGGATGACTACCTAGGAAACATTGAGATGAAAATTCCTCCCTTGGATGATCCTGAAGCATATCTAGAGTGGGAAAAGAAGGTTGAATTGGTCTTTGACTATCATAATTATTCCGAACTCAAAAAGATTAAACTTGCTGCACGGAGTTTTCGGATTATGCCATCGTTTGTTGGACCAATTAGTGTTGATTAGAAGAAGGAACAAGGAGCCACCAGTGGAGACATGGTAAGAGATGAAAAGGATCATGAGAAAGCGGTTTCTACCAAGCTATTTCTATAGAGACATGCACAACAAATTACAAAATCTTCGTCAAGGAAATAGGAGTGTGGAGGAGTATCACAAAGAAATGGAAGTTACAATGATTAGGGCAAATGTAGAGGAGGATCGAGAGCCACTATGGCCAGATTTTTGGCAAGGTTGAATCAGGAAATCCAGAATATAGTGGAATTGCAGTACTATGTTGAGTTAGAAGATATGCTACATATGGCCATTAAAGTTGAGAACCAACTCAAGAGGAAGGGAAGTGGTTCCATACATTTTACATATGGATCAGACTCATCCAGTTACAAGTTTAATTACTGGAAGAAGGAGGAGAAGCATCCCATTTCAAAGCCAAAATCTGAACAGAAGCAAGAGACGACCAGCCATGGATATCAAGGTAAATTCGATTCTTCTACTCTTAGAAATCGTGATATAAAATGTTTTAAATGCCAAGGCAGGGGTCATATTGCTAGCCAATGTCCTAACAAACGCACCATGATCATACTTGGTGATGGTGAGTATGAGACTGAAGAGGACAATGAGGATGATGAGGATATGCTACCATTCGAGGATATTAGTGATGAGCAACCTACGGTAGGTAAATTAATTGATGTGATGAAGCATGCTTTGAGTGCACAAGTGAAAGAAGAGGCTGATGTACATAGAGAAAACATTTTTCATTCTCGATGCTATGTTGGAGACAATATCCACAACTTGATTATTGACCGGGGAAGTTGTACAAATGTTATTAGTGCATTCCTAGTGGACAAATTGGTGATCAATACCACTAAACATGCTAGTCCTTATAAGCTATAGTAGCTGAACGATAGTGGTGAGACCAAGGTAACTAGATAGGCTGAGATTGCTTTTCACATTGGAAGGTATGAAGATGAAGTGTTGTGTGATGTCATAATAATGCAGGCTTGCCATGTGTTGTTAGGAAGGCCATGGAAATCCGATAGGAGGTTGATTCATGATGGCTTTTCAAATAAATATACAATTGTTCATCATGGCAGGACTCACAATTTCAAGCCCTTGACTCCTAAAGAAGTATATGATGATCAAATGCAATTACAACAATCTGTGGGGAAACCTAAGGAGAGTGACATACTGAAAGAGAATGAGAGAAAAAAGAAAAAGAAAATGAAAAAGAGAGGAAGGCCGAATGAGTGAGAGAGGCCAAGTCGAAAGGGGATCGACTTTAGTGGTAAGCAAAAAGGAGAGTGCAGCCTTGCAAAATGAGAATTGTGTGGCTAGAGTGAGTGTTGTGAGGCAAGCATTGGTAATGAAACAGCCTATGTTGTTGATGATTTACAAAGAAACTTGTTTGAATACTGACGAGTTACCTGACACTTTGGTTAGTACTGTTGTATCTCTTTTGCAGGTTTATGAGGATGTCTTTCTTAAGGAGATCCCTAGAGGATTACCTCCAATCCGTGGAATAGAGCACCAGATCAACTTTGTACCTAAAGCTACAATTCCAAATAAACTGGCTTATAGAAGCAATCCTGAGGAGACTAAGGAGCTTCAAAGGTAGGTTCAAGAGCTGATGGAAAAAGTGTACATGAGAGAGAGCATGAGTCTATGTGCAGTACCGATGATTCTTGTGCCTAAGAAGGATGGATTATGGAGGATGTGTGTTGATTGTGAAGCCATCAACAATATCATGGTAAAGTATCACCATCTCATCGCTTAGATGATATGTTGGATGAATTACATGGCTCATGTGTGTTTTCTAAAATTGATTTAAAAAGTGGATATCATCATATTAGGATGAAGAAGGGAGATGAGTGGAAAAACGCATTCAAAACAAAGTATGGTTTATATGAATGGTTAGTTATGTCATTTGGCTTAACTAATGCACCAAGCATTTTCATGAGATTAATGAACCATATTTTGTGTGCTTTCATTGGAAAGTTTGTGGTTGTTTACTTCGATGATATTCTGATCTATAGCATGAATTTGGAAGACCATGTGAAACATTTGAAATCTGTTCTTGATGTGCTTCAAAAGGAGAGATTATTTGCTAACCTTAAGAAGTGCATGTTTTGCACAGATAGGTTTATATTTCTTGGCTTTGTTGTTAGTGCACATAGGATACAGGTAGGTGAAGAGAAGGTTCGTGCTATCCAAGAGTGGCCTAGTCAGTCCAACAAACATGAGTCAAGTAAGAAGTTTTCATGGACTAGCTAGCTTCTATATGAGATTTGTGAAGGACTTCGGTAGTATTGCAGCACCAATCATTGAAGTTACCAAGAAGAATGTAGGCTTCAAATAGGGAGAAGATCGAGAGAAAGCTGATAAGCTTACACATGCTCCTTTACTTGATTTTACTAAAACTTTTGAAATTGAATGTAATGCTTCAGGTTTAGGGATTGGAGCAGTGTTGATGCAAGAAGGACGACCTATTGCATATTTTAGTGAAAAGCTAAGTGGGGCAGCCCTGAAGTACCCTACTCATGATAAGGAATTATATGCATTAGTTAGAGCCTTGGAAACCTGGTAGCATTACCTATAGCCAAAGGAATTTGTGATTCATACAGACCATGAATCCTTGAAGCATTTGAAGGGCCAGTAGAAATTGAACAAGAGGTATGCGCGTTGGACGGAGTTTATTGAGACATTTCCTTATGTCATTCGCTATAAGCAAGGTAAGGAAAATATTGTTGCTGATGCACTTTCCCGTAGGTATGTCTTAATCTCAACACTTGATGCTAAGTTGCTTGGTATTGTCCATATTAAAGATTTGTATACTGTAGACCAAGATTTTGCTGAAGTTTATGCTAAATGTGAAAAGACTGCCTATGGAAAATTTTTTAAACATGATGGTCATTTGTTTAAAGAAGTAAAATTTTATGTTTCAGATTGTTCAATTAGGGAGTTGCTGGTGAGGGAAAGTCATAGTGGTGGTTTGATGGGACATTTTAGGGTAGCAAAAACTTTATTTATTTTGCAGGAACATTTTTATTGGCCCTAGATGAAAAGAGATGTTGAGAGGATTTGTGAGAAGTTTATCACTTGTAGGCAAGCTAAATCCAAAGTACAACCACATGGTTTGTACATGCCATTGCCTATTCTTACTGAACCTTGGGTTGATATTTAGATGGATTTTGTGTTAGGATTGCCCAGGTCTAAAAGTCGTAAAGATTCTATCTTTGTGGTTGTGGACCGATTTTCTAAATCGCATACTTTATTCCATGTCACAAAACTGATAATGCTTCTGATGTTGTTGATTTGTTCTTCGAGAAATTGTTCGTTTGCATGGCATGCCTAGGACAATTATTTCTGATAGGGATACAAAGTTCTTAAGCTATTTTTGGAAGACCTTATGGTATAAGTCAGGAACTAAACTATTGTTTTTACTACTTGTCATCCACAATATGATGGTCAAACTGAAGTAGTAAATAGACTTTATCAACATTGTTAAGAGCTATTATAAAGAAGAACATTAAACTTTACGAGGAGTGTTTACCACATGTTAAGTTTGTTTATAATCGTACCGTTCATTCTGCTACTAAGTATTCACCATTTGAGATTGTGTATAGTTTTAATCCGTTGAGTCTATTGGATTTGTTGCCTTTACCTGTTTCTAAATTTGTTAATTTAGATGGTAAAAAGAAAGTGGAGTTTGTTAAGCGGATTCATGAAAAGGCCAGGATTAACATTGAAAGGCGTACTGAATAGTATGCAAAGCAAGGTAACATGGGATGATGTAAGATGGTATTTGAACCCGGTGATTAGGTTTGGTTACATATGCGAAGGAATGATTTCCTGAGTAAAGATGTTCCAAGTTGCTTTCAAGAAACGATGGTCTTTTTTAGGTCCTAGAGCGCATCAATGATAACGCTTAGAAGCTTGATCTACTAGGTGAGTATTCTGTAAGTGCTACATTTAATGTTTCTGATATGAGTCCTTTTGATGCAGGTGATGAAGATTTGAGGACAAATCCTTCTTAAGAGGAAGGGAATGATGACAACGTGGCTTGTAGATCAAGAATAGACCTGCTTGTGATGCCACCTGGACCCGCTTCAAGGACTCGGGCTAAGCGATTTAAAGAAGCACTCAACAGTTTGGTTCGAACAATTCTAGAGGAGTTGCACACCATCCCAAATGATCCTAAACTAATCAATATCATCAAGATAAGCTCGGGAATGAACCAAATCACGAATCAAGCAAATTGGGACAAAGCTGGACTTTACACCACCGGCCTACTTGATTGAAGATGGCTTAGAAAACGTCAAATTCGAACGGCTTAAAAAGGAGAACTTCAACGCCGCAGGCCGGCGGTCTTCTTTTGTTTTATTTTCTCTGAATTGAAATGGCTGCCATCTTTTATTTTAGGCCTCCAGCTTATGTTAAGTTACGAATTTTCCTTATGACTTTTGGTTTTCCTTCTTGTTTATCTTTATAAGTAAGTCTTATGGGTTGTATGAACATATAGAATACATTTTATGAAAATTGAGAGAATTTCTCTTTGGTTCTTGACTGAACTAACTTTGAACTTATCGAATCTGATTTGTGGCGTTTGCTTCTGACTTATCAATCAAGATTTACATCTTTCGATTGTGGCGTCTTCGCTTTATACCAAGGTTCTTGTCTCTTTATAAACAACGGGTCGCAGTCTCCTTACAAACACAGACAGTCTTGGGAATTGAAATCAAACGAATTGATATCGAGTTTCGTCGATAGGTTAACGTGGTTCATATCACTACAACCACCTCTTTTCTTCTTCATCAAATGTATAACTTTAGGTAAAACTTCTCATATTTACTCATCATGTTCATGTAACTTAGTATAAGCTTAGTGTATGTTTTCTAGACTCATGAGAGTTAAGGAAGCAACACTATGTTTATGTTTTATTCTTGTTCATGTCAAAATTTCCATTATGTTATTATTGTTATTATGTTGTTGTTATTATTATTTCCTCTAATCTAACTTCTATATGTTATTATATATATTTATGTATATATATTTTTTAGAGCCTAAGTACTCACTAACCTAACACCTTATTATTATTGTTCTTATTATTATGCTTTTTTTTTTCTTTTGAGGCTAGTCTATTCTTAGTCCCGAGAAGCTTAGATGAAGCTAAGACTCCCAATACTTAACCGGGATACTTTGATAAAGCTAAGTTTCCCAATACTTGACCTTATTATTATGATTATTTGTTTCTTATACATCTCTCTATCCTATTATGTGATATTATTCCATTTCTCATGGCTACATATTCATAATCATACATGAACATGTTGATATTGTCTCAATAAAATGAAATGGAGTTTTCTTAAATAAAGAAAAATAAGAACTCTCTTTAAAAATAAATTTGTTTCTCCTAATAAATGATTTTTCCTTAAAAAAAAAATTAAAGTTTTATCTTAATAAATCATTTCCAAAATTTAGATAAGTTCATCACAAGTTTTAGTAATAATATTTCCAAACCAATAAAATAAGAATTTTTCTTTAAACACTCAATATTGCTAATAAAAGTTTTTTCGCTTAAACTTATTTGTGAAGTTCTCACCAACACTCTAAAATACTAAGGTCTAAATAAGTTTTTCAAAATCATCAAAAAATTAATCTTCTAAAAATAAATCTTACTTAGGAAATAAAATTAGTAAATAACTTAGGAGATCATTATTATTTATTTAAAGTGGAACTAACCTTAGGAAAAACTAAGAACACATAAACATGACTACTTTAAGGAAATTTAGTCACTATTAAGAAATACTTAGAAAAAACTACATTTTTCAATCACTAGAAATGAAGTTGTAGGAATTTTAAAAAGTTTAAAATTATTTTTAGAAAAGTAAATTATTCTCAAAAAATTAAGAAATAAAATTAGGAGAAGGAAATATTCATTTATAATAACTCAAGAAATTTATCGAACAAACTTAAGTAAATTTTAAAGTCTTTACTTTTATAACTTTTAGGACACATTGTTTTACAAAAATCATTGTTGAGACAACCTTACTAAATTCATGCATATAATATGATTCTATATATATATTCAAATGATTTTTCAACTATAGAAATATTTATATTTTTGTATAAGAATTTTTTAATGAAGAAAAAGTTTGAAAGCTTGTGTTTTGAAAGTTGGATTTTCCTGATGAATCTGTACCTTTCTGTTTTAGGACCCAAATGTATTTTTATGACAAAAATAACCTTAGAAATAGATAGATCTTTTCGATGAGGTAGAAAACGATATATTAGATGCGAAATTCTAAGTTAAAATGAACAAGTTATGGCAATTTTATGTTGGAATTTTCTTAAAACCGAACTGTGACGAATTTAATAAGATAGAGTTAGAAAATTTAAGTAGATCTTGGATGAAATACTCATTTCGGGCATTTCTTTTGTTTAGGTGACGAGGACCAAGATCTTCTCTTTCCTGATGATAACTTCGACTAATAGAAGATCGCCATGGCTGAGTGAGTTTTCCTTTACGTTTTATATATTCGCAATGTGCTTGTAGAATAGAGCACTAGATGTTAGGAAAAGATAAAAATTGATATGCATGCAGGTTATCATGGGATCTTTGTATGTGATTCGTTTTGTGTGACCAATAAGCGATAAGTATATCGAAGCTCAATTGATCGTTTAATATAAATTGTCTCTATGTTTATTACTGTATGTGCAAATATTGATTGATCGCCTTAAATGAATTGATATCGGATCGAAATTCTCTTAAAACTAAACTGCTCATGCATATTACTTAGAATATCATCTTCACATTTTGCTACTACTCCTTAACGTGGGACCGAAAAGGTAAGCTACTGATGCAGCGGAATAAAAGGGAAACAATCGCAAGACGTTGATTCGCGCACGAATCAACGTCTTGCGATTAGTTCCCTTTTACCTCCGTTGCGTCAGTTGGTATCAGAGTCGGGTATTCGTGCGCGAATCAACGTCTTGCGATTAGTTCCCTTTTACCTCCGCTGCATCAGCTACCTAGCTACATCTTGGGGAATTAAGACGTTTGGAGAATATGACCCCATAGTGTAACCGAGCTAGATCGATCGCTTTAAGTAAGGAAAACCTAACTAGTATGATTCTTTAGAACCCTAAGATACGCGCAAATTTCAAGGATGTTTATGGTGACCCATTCAAAGTATTCCCTAACCCACAATAGAGGAGTAAATCCATTACACATACGAAGCGATAGTTGTATGTATTGTTTGATCATATGGTTGTTTGCATTTCATATGCTTGCTTAATGGACTTGTATGATTATCTTGTTATGAGTACTTTAGCATAAGGATTATCTCACTAAGCTAGTTATACTTACTCCCCAATACATTTATGATGTTGCAGGATCTTTGTTATGTACCTGAGACCACCTTGACCGTCCGGGTAAAACTTATGTTTTGGGAAGCTTTTGGAGGAAGTCTATTTGAAGTCTTAGATTAGATTTCCTTTAAAATCTTCTAGTTTTAGTAAGTTGTCTTAGTAAGACTATGTTATTATGGAGAGTTATTAGAGAATACTCTGTAGAAGTTGTAGAACTTTATATTTGATGAATATTATGTACTATTTTATATGTTTTACTGCCATTATCTTAAAATGCATAACTCCACGGCTTTCCTTTGTTAGACATGTGAACGTACGCTTTGTACTAATATGAAAGCTTCCGAGTGACTAAGGTAGTCATTCTTAAGTTTTAATATTGTGTATGGCGGGCTATCACGTTTAGGGTACCCGTTGAAGCGTGACACATCGGTTATTATTACAATAAAATTTATGTTTGGTCTACCAAAAAGGAATAAATTTAAAAAGAATAAAAATTCATTTATTTTTTATCACTATTGATATTTTTAGGAAAAAAAATATTTTTGATACCGAATATCAATTGCTCTAGTAAAGAGATTGAATATGAATTCATTATCTATTCCATATTACATAAAATAAATATTTTTTATATAAAATGTTTTATAAACTAGATAAATGAATAGTTATTGTACGGTTAGACAATTGTTCTTGTCGACAGACCAAGAAGTTTCCTTAGTTTTTCATATTGTGCTCCATGTTGAAAAGGATATTTTCAAATGATATAAATATAATATATAATTATCAGATTATGTATTTGAGCCAAAAAATGTGCCAGTTTCTTTTTCTTTTTCCTTTTTTTTTATTGCGCTCCAATTGCTACATATCACAGGCGAAGGAGAAATTGACAAATAATGTGTTAGATTTTGTTTTGTTGTGGTTTAATTCCCATTAATGTCATTTCACCTTTTCATGTTACATTTATATTTATTTTTTTTTGGCGGACATGTTACATTTATTACTTGTCTTTACTTTTTTTTTTTTTTTTAACGTTGTAACTAAATAAATTAGTTATCTTTATACAAAGATTAACAATTATATGTCAATTCTACGAGTGTTTTAGTCCATCTTCTGGCGCAACTGGATGTTTCCTTAAGATGTACGGTTGTTTTATTCTCTCTTCATTTGGTGCAAAATTGTTATTACTGTATTAGTTGCAATTTAAACAACAATAGCCATTATGTTCAAAACAATAAATAAATTCATATCTCAATTACAATACATATTTTCCTTTTATTTCAACATTATTCTTTATTTTTTTTCTATATCAACTAATTACTATAATAGTCATGAAACAACTATTATAATTTTATTACATTCACTTTGAATTACAATTCATTTACCCCTATTAATATAGTGAAGTAAATGACCTAAAGTGTTAGTAATAGTTATTTTACTTGATACTAATATATATTTTCATAGCTCAATATTATGGATAGAATAGATGCATCGAACAAATTATTTGACCACTTTGAAAATGACTTTTTGTTGTGCATTATTAATAATATAATTTTGCAAAAATCATAAATAAAAAGGGCAAAGTGCTAAAGACCATTTGTTTCCTTATGTGCAGTTAGTCTCATATATTTAATTTGAGCTTTAGATCCCAAAACTTTAAAAAATAAATAAATAAATAAAAGGGTGCTTTCTGACATCTTACGTAACGATTTTATTCTTTTAGAATATATATATATATATACACTATTTGCTAACAATCTATAAGAAGATAACTAAAAGTTTCTTTTAATATTTATAATTATTATATTCCAAGGGTAAAATATTTACATATGATAAAAAAGCACGTTATTTAAAAATTTATGGATTTAAGTGCTCAATTTCAATGATTAAAAACCTAAATACATGTGAAATAATCATAAATCAAAGTACGTGGAGTTTACCTGAAATAAAATTGTAAAATATTTATCTATGTATTGTGTTATTATTTTGTTTTATTTGTAACTGTTATACAAATATTTTTGTGATATATTTTTGTTGATGACAAAACTTACACACATTTTATGAATTGATCCTATTTGTAAAAAATTTATACGTTTTTTCTCGTTGCAAAAAATATTGATAGTTAATTTTCAATTAGATATATATGATCTAAAAGATATAAAAAGTTTATTTTTTTAACATTTTATGAAGCATACTAGGCACTTATGATCGTTTCATAAAAATTTTTAACTCTCTCTTATCAAATATCATAAAAAGTACAATAGTGCACACTTACTAATAGTTTTTTTATGGTAAATTACAGTGTAATATCAACATTTGAGTAGATTCATATAAAATATCAAGGTTTGAAATAGATTAAAAGAGAAATCAATAGTTGATAATATGAGTCAAAGGAGGCATTTGTAAATGACCATTGAAAATAATTGAGGAAGATTAATAAAAAAATAATGCAAATGATATTTTAAATGAATATAGTCAAATGTTGATTACTTGCTTGTCTTGCTTTATGGAGTATCAATTTTTTTATTACTTGAAATATTAATACTTTAAATAAATTTATCTAAAAATATTAATACCTTATAACCTTTTTTATATATAATTTGAACTATAATTATAATATAAAACACATTCCTCCTCACAAGCTAATATTAACTTTAATAAAGTAAGTCTACGCAACAACCCCGCACTTTGGGTCTCCACCGAACCCACCTCGTGGAGGGGCGCAGTTCACGGGCCGGATCTGACCGAGTGGGCACCCCCCTCTTAACATTTTATAATCCTAGGTGAAACCGACCCTCCTTTCACACTTTTTGTCTGAATGTAGGCAAAGATAATAATAAAGATTTTCATCTTATGTGTGTATTTCTTAGAATATTTACAATGCATGAACTAAATTGTTGACGGTTACTTTCCGAGGTGAGTGATCTTTGAACTAAACTATAATGTGTTCCCATTTTCCTTTGTCAATGTTGTATATGTCAATGCTGCTTGAAGTGGTCATACTCATACGTATATAACATGAGGACTTTATACTAAGAGCGTGCACAGTATGGTTCAGTCTGGTTCGGTCCGGTTTGTCTCTTGAACTAAGCCATATATTACGGTTTGGTTTGTAATTTTTTCAAACCAAAAAAAAATTATTTGGTACGACTTGGTTTGTAATTCAAATAGTCTTTTATTCTTAAAATTAAAACGTAGTCTATCGAAAAGCCTTAATTACACATTGAGTAAATTACACCGAAATGTCACAACATTTGCTGGTAAGTTCATTTAAGGTCATAACGTCTCGAGTGATTTATTTGAGATCGCAACATTTAGGGAAATTGGTCAACTAAGGTCATCATTAACACTGTCACAATGTGCGAATCTTTTAAATTTTAATTAGTTTTTTTACTCTTAACACGTGCCAATGTTGACTTCGATTAACCTACTTTCTCAAACGTTATGATCTCAAATGAACCACTTGAAACGTTATGACCTCAAATGAAGTTACCCTCGCATGTTGTGATATTTAGTGTAATTTATCGATTACATATTTCATATCATCAATGCAAATATAAACAATAATATTTAAAATTAATTATTTACCTAAATAAATGTAAAACTTCTAGTGTAAGAAAAATTTCATCCATTATAAAATTATAGCCGTACTAAACTATAATGATATACTAACTTGATAAAATAAGAATACGTTATTCGAAGCACAAATTTAATTCATTCTATACTTCTAATTAATACATCATTAATTTTATACACTGACAAATAACTAAGTAATAGAAGTGGATTAATTAATAAGAGAAAAGGAAAAAAAATGTTTAGAAAGCTATGTATTAAAATCTAAAAATTATGTTATTTTGAAGACACGCCATGATTATCAAAATATCGATTTTACTATTCATTACAATGTATAGAATCAATAGAAGTATACAAACTCATGCAAAACTGGTAAATCCATAAATATGTAGAACCGTATATTTAAATTCATAATTACACCTAAAGTTTACACATAAACAATTTGTATCTATTTTAATTAAGAAAATATACATAAAATCATAAACTCATAAAATCGTATTTTAACTCATGAATTTGATAACAATGGACACACATCACAACAAGTAAAACATGATGTGATTATTCTAATTTCATTCTCATGAATGATACATATTTAAATAAAAAAAGTAAAAATAAATAAAAGAAAAAAGATAATATGTTTGAATTTTTTGAAAAAATATATATATAACAGTTCCAATGGTACGGCTCGATCTAAGGTCCTAAATTACAAACAGTTTACTCTTCATCAAACCAAATCGTTTTAAACAAGAACCAAAATTTTGGTTGGTTTTTCTGTGTAACTCTACTTTACACTTGACTTTAGAGTAACAATGAGTGGATGTTACTTGACAAGGACAGAGATAGGCAATTTTAGTAATCTAAATGCATAAGTGACAAATTATAGAGACTGAGTGCCTCACGTGTCAATCTTATGCTTTTTGAGCACTAGAATCTAATTCTCTTAAACTACTCTTTTAATCATTGAGGGTGAGGCTAACTCTATAGAATTTTGTTTCTTTAATCTCTTCAAAAGTTATACATGAGGAGAAATGAGTGAATATTGATAAGTTCTTAGAATGGGTGATGACCGTTAAGTCATCTCAATGACTAACAAATGGGATGAAGTGAGCTCATTTCATGGATATCTTAATTGAGTATGTTGTAAGTTAAGGTTAGTAGCTTTTTCCTTATATGCATAAGCTTGTTTGAGAGAGATTGGATGCAGATGGATTAAAATTCTTATTTTGAGCCCACTAGGTTAAATTACTTGGAGTTAACCCAATATATGAATTGTATTCTTTGGATCTTGTCACTTAACTTAAGATTCAAACTAGTTAAATAATATAATATATTTGAACCTTTTACAAAAATATACGTTTATCTTTCCATCCTTGCCTACATTTCCAAACTTTCTCTAAAGGACTCACTATTAGTGACAGTAAATGGCATTGTCTTTAATAGTTACTTTAAGGGTTTATTTGGATTGGCTTCACCTATATCTTATCTATATCCGATTTGCATTTAAATTTTATTTATAACTTACCTGTATTTGATCTGTTTATAAATAAAAATTTTTGTTTTTCATATTTTGTTTATTGACAAATATCTATTTAAAAATGAAAAAAAATAAGATGGCAAAATGACCAAAAAAAGATGAACCAAACATAACTAAATAATTCAATCTTTGCCATACACATGAATCCCAAAACACTACATGGCATTAGACAATCAATTTGGGGTTTTCAAGTTTAAATGTCATAATCCAACTTTGCAATATTGTAATATATGGTGTATAGCATAATGAAAAAAAATATATTTTTCGTTTTATGCTATTTACCATATGAAAAACTAATTCTTCAATTCCATTTAAAGTTAAGCCATTAAGTTTTCAAGGGATTTATATTTCAAAATGAAAAAAAAAGATTTCATTCTCTAATAAATTTACTAAATTCAAGAAACTTTTGAAATTCCTTTTACGTCTATTTCCATATTCTCTTTCCTCTTCTTCTTCTTTCTTTATTCAATCTAATAAAATTAAAAGCTCTTGAATAATAATATCTTCTAAAATCTTGAATATGAGGGGATGTATCAAAAATATTTTCTTAAACAAGTAAATATTAATTTGATGATATCAGTATCACGTCATATGAGAACAATTCTATTATAAGATGTCACGTGATAGTTGATCCTATTTTAATAGCATTACCAAGTTGTTTATGCATGTTTTAATAAATGTGGATTAATATATATATACATAAATATATGAGAACTCACAGTATATGTATCTAAAAATATAGAAGTATTAATAACATAACAAAGGTTAATTATTTAGTTTGTAATTCCTATAAAAAAAAAGAATTCTTTTCAAATATAAATTATGAATAGGAAAAATTACCCCCTTAAATTTTACTTAGGTGCAAATTTATCCCTTGAATTTTTAAAGTAAGTTTTTTGACCTCTTAAACTTTCAAAAATTGACATAGTTAAGAGCACTTAAAATATTCCATTAAAACAAAACGTGTGATGTGTAAAATACCCCCATCAAACTTTCACTTATGTGGATTCACTCTCTAAACTTTTATCTATATATGGATCTACTCCCTAAAATCCATGGGAAATATTCATTTTCCTTAACTGTGCTAATTTTTAAAAGTTTAATTGGTCAAAAATCTTGTTTTGAAAGATAAGGGGGTGAATTTCCTTTTAGAAGGAAGACATTAATTTGGTAATTTTATACTCTTCTCCTTGAATAAAAGTAGTAGTGTTTGCCAAATAGTAGTAGTAGAAGAAGAAGAAGAAGATTAGAATCATGTTAATCCTACTTGAAAAATTAGTGTTAATACCATTAAAATTATAAGGCTATTGGCCTACACTTATAATTTCTAATCATTTAGAAATGTATATACATACATATATATACATGCACATTAAAAGGAATACACCTACAGCTGCTAAATAATAAAAAGGTCTATATAGGAACTAAACATAATCATTAAAATGGAAGTTTGATATTAGTATTTTGTCCTTACATTTTATAGAGGAGTCAATTCGCTATACATAATTTATGGATTGAATCTAACTACTTTGTTTGAGGTAAATTGTTTCATGTAATGTTAGGTATTAAAGAAATAAGAACTAATTTTATGATGATTAATTGGTGCTATAATGAAGATATTTATTGTGTTGCAGGTATTGCCTTCGCGGTAGAGATTGGATACCTGCAAGCATAGAGCGTGGTTAGTGGTGCATTGGAGGGTTACCCGACATGATCACACTGATACTAAGTTAGTTTGTGGGTCTCCTAAAAATCTTTAAGAGTACAATAATTAGATAAAAACCAACTCTCTCTTCCATTTGTGGGTTGGGGGGTGACACAAACTTGAAGGGGTAAAAATTTATCTTATTTTTAAGGTTTTCTAACATATGAAAGAACAATGAAATTAAAAGGATATATAAATTATTGCTCTATATGTTCCACAAAAATAAAATTAAACTGACTGCAATTAGATTATAGAACAATAGGTACACGATTTATAAAATAATTATGGTGTTAAAGAATTCACAAAATTCTAATAACATGGTTCGCCACAATTCTATATTACTCCAGGAATAAAGAGAATCCAATCTCAATACTCCACAAAGGGTTCACACATAAAAGTGTTCTCAAATCTCAATGATAAAAAAAAAAATCCCTATAAAGCTGAAGAAAAGGATTATTTATAGTAGCCCTCAAAACCCTACCCTAATATAAAATGGAGAAAACTTAAACAAAAAGGGAAATAAGGAAAAAGAAAATAAAATTTGCATGTGCAAGGCCAACCACTTAAATATACACCGGCAGTTTTAAGGCTTGAGCCTCCTCCCTGAAGCCTCTTCCTTCTGTTTTCCTTCCAATGACTTTAGCTTGCTGATTCCTATCATACACCCTGGGTTTAAGAAGATTCATTTTCAAATCTTAACCCTTCAATCTCTAAACTTCCAGATTAGTCAGAGTTGTCATCTAGCTAGTCCACACAAACAAACTCCTCAATCCTTTAATCTTCTTAACATTCACCATCTTTGCTTATTGTACCTCACATGACTCATAGGTAGTAGCTTGTATGTTTTGTCCCATTGCCGAATAGTATATTCGTTCTTATACCCATCAAAGATGGCTTTGAGATCATGATGCCATAGTCTTCTAAGGATCAAGTGTGTAGCATCCATAGGTACTACATCACACAAGAATTCATCAATATAATCACCACTAGAAAGAGGTACACGAACCTATTTATGTACATGAACAGCTTCCTGATGACTAAGCCAATGAAGTGCATATGGACTTGGATGCTGCTTTATCTATAACCCCAGTTTAGAAACCAGTCTAGCAGAAATAACATTGGCACAACTGCCACTATCAATTACAATCAAACGAGGTTTTCCCAACACTAAACTCTAAACATAAAATAGATTAGTTCATGGATCTAGAATCATATTCTCCTACTCCAGTATTGCATCTTGGAAACTCAAAGGAACATTCAACATGTCAATGCATTCGTAATCTAGCTCTTCTTCCTCACTACTCTTCCATTCTTTTTCCTCACTCTCAATCTTATTCCCCTTCATGACCATAACTTTCTTATTAGGACATTGAGAAGTGATGTAGCCATGTCCCAAATACTAGAAACATTTTATATCTCAGTTCCTTCATTGTTGTGTCTAATCAGACACTTTGTCATCCACCACTTTTTCCTTGTTCTTCTCTGTCCTATTCTCTTTCTTCTACTCCTCATTTGACTTACTATAGTGATATGATTTTTGAGACCATCTGCGTTGATGCCCCTTAACTCTGCTGGCCAACTTAATTACATCCTCCAAGATCTGATAGTGTTGGAGCTCTACTACATTGGTGATATCCATCTTTAGCGCGTTAATGAGCTGAGATTCATATGAAGATTCTCTAATGTCACACCTTGCCATCAAAGTTTCAAACTTCTTCACATATTCTTCTATACTCTGCTTTCCTTGCCTTAAGGACTATAACTCCATCAGCATCTCCTATTTATAATAGTCCGGCACATATCTATGTCTCATCAATCATTTTATCAAAGCTCATGAATGCACCTTTTCTTCACCAGACCTTCGTCTCTCAACCTACAATTTATCTGACCACAAGCTAGCATAGTCAGAATAAGCCATGGATACCATCTTCACTTTCATACTCTCATCCTACTCATAGTAGTTAAATACCGTCTCCACCCATGGCACCCAATCTAGAAATTCCTCTGGTTTAGTGCTACTAGTGAAAGGTGGAATTTTTAGTTTAATATTGTCAATTCCCTTATGCCTATCATCTTTACCTCCTTACCTCCTACTCCTTTCGTATTCCCATCAGACTCATTACTGGAATGTCTCTTACTACTAGCTCCACTATGACTCCTTCTATCCTAACTTCTAATTTCTTTAGAATTCTTCTCATATCTTCTTGCATTCGATTAAACCTTGTTTGCAGCTATGTAATTTCCTGCCTACTCACAAGATCTCCTCCACTACCATTGTTGTTGTTGTTATTTCTTCTGGCCCCTACATTGTGGCTATTCATGCTACTACTACCATCAAACAACATCTTTCCAGCAAATCAACAGCAACAACACAATTTCATCGCAATGGAAAAAAATAAATCAACTCAACAAACCTAGAATAAATGGTGTCAAATGATAAGCTCTGATACCAAATCTAACACGAACTTGAGGGGGGTTAAAAATTTATCTTATTTTTGGGGTTTTCTAAAATATAAAAGAACGATGAAATTAAAAGGATATGGATAAAATTATTGCTAGATAGGTTCCATGAACAATAAAATTAAATTGGATTGTAATTAGATTATAAAATGATAGGTAACACGATCTATAAAATAATTATGGTGTTAAAAGAATTCACAAAATTCTAATAATAGGGTTCACCACAACTATATTACTCAAGAATTGATAAGAACTCAGGAATAAAGAGAATCAAATCTCATTACTCATAAACACCACAAACGGTTCACACATAAAAGTGTTTTCAAATCTCAATGACAAAAAAATGAATCCCTATAAAGCTAAAGAAAAGGACTATTTATATTAGCCCTCAAAACCTACCCTAATATAAAATGGAGAAAAAGTAAACAAAAAGGAAAATAAGAAAAAAGAAAATAAAATTTGCATGTGCAAGGCCAACGACCTTAAAATATACGCCAGCAGTTTTGAGGCTTGAGCCTCCTCCTTGAAGCCTCTTCCTTTTGTTTTCCCTTCCAATGACTTTGAGCTTGCTGATTCCTATTAGGGAAGAATGGCTTTTTATAGTGTATGGTCATCTCAGAATGGGAGCCTACTGAATTTTTTTCGTTATGGTGAATCTTCATCCAATAGTTAACCTAGCACCTAAGGTAGGGAGGGCTTGTCTGGTGCCTAAAGTGGAGTTACTATTGCAAGGAGTGTGGCTAAACCGATCATTTGCCCCCCATCCTATGTTGGGAAGTGGGTATTTCATAGTAAGCACTTGTAGGCAAGCTCATGGAGATATCGATTGTGGTTTCTCTTGACATTAGGATGAACAACTCCTTAAGCCCCTCCGTCAGGTCTAGACTCAGGATGCCGCCTGGCACAAGCCCTTCTTGGGCCTGTATAATCGATGGTGCTATGGGCATACCAATCCACGTAGAGAGGGTAATAGGATGGGTGAGTTGTGACCTTCATTCTACTATCAACACTTGTCCTCCTGATAAGTTAATTTTATTCTATTCTTTCCATAAGAATTTAGGCTTATTTTGCTGAGTATTTAATTAAATTCCCATGAATCTGGTGCTTTTAATGTTCAATTGTTGTTTTTCAACTCCTTGAATACTTTAGAGAAAAAATAGTAGCAAAAGTGAAGAACAGAACTGTTGTGCCCTAAATAATACTAATTGAGGCCAAAATGTAAGGCAAAAAAAGCAAAAATTGGTCTATCATACCCTAAATTTAGCCCTCGGCATGACCCTCGACACTTGTTATGAGGAGATTAAGCAAAAACTTGAAGAAAGCTTTTGTCGCGCCTCAATGTCAAACCCCAAATCTGGCTTGCGACAATTGCTCAATGAAGATAAGACCTTTGCTTAACTTGTGTCATGCCTCGAATCATCAAGCATCTGAAACAATGGGCAGAAACGATGTGTTTTAGTAGAATTCATTAAAGAAGTAGAGCCTATGCTTTTCATATAATATTCACACACTTGACTTACCACGCGTCAAATATTTTTATGAGCTAGCATTCAGACGCATGAGAGCGAAAAAGATCATTCTGTTACAAAAGAATCTACCACGTCTACAATAATCATCATTTCTATCTATGCCCTCGTCCTATAAATAAGCATGCACAACGTTCTAATAAGCATGATGTACCATGTGCATACAATAGAATAGTACTAACGTAGTATAGTGAGAGAATTTTTAGAGACAAAGAATTATGTTTCTTCTTGCTTCACAAAATCTCAAAGTTTTCTGGGTAAAATCATTTTAACACATTGTTTGTAATTTCTACAAGACTATGCTGAATTGTAATATTCTTCAATTAATTTCATATTATTTTCTTCAGATCATGTTCGTAGTTTCTAAATCCATGGAGAAATAAGCTCCTATAGTTTAGGGTTTATGAATCCAAATCTTAATTTATGTGATTTCAAATGCAATTTCAATTCAATATTGACTGGGTATTTGCAATTAGTAGCTTGAATTTAATTTCGTGGGTCTAATTACGTAGTGCACGAGTTAGATTCATGTTTGATTTCAACTAAATAGGCTGAGAGGTCATTCTTTTGAATAGATCTATAGCTACTAATGGAGTAGATCCTAAATATCTTGAGAGAAGGCAAGTGAAGACTTTTTGTAACTTGTTTTGAAATTCATTGAGTTGATTTTAAAAATAAAGGATTTTTAATCTATATGCAGATCTGAACCGATAATAGCTTGAGAAAAGATTTCGGCAATGTGATTTAGATCTAGAACTACTAACCTTGAAGAGGCTTTGATTTATCTTAGTGAATCTGGCGGTGCAAATACTCCAACAAACAACTCTCGCTCTCTGAGTTTTGTTTTAAGAAATCACATGATAAGGAGTTGGTGAAGCAAATCCTAGGCTATTGTCTTTCATTGTTGTAAACCGACCCTTAATTTTGCTTAGAGAATATTTGTAAATATTATTAACATTAGCATAACTTCTGTTTTCATTATGATTTGCTAAATTTTTCTTTAGTAGGATAATGGATGAAATGTGAGTATGATTAATGCTACCGATTTCCTTGGGGTTCGACTTAATTCTTTCTATACTACTTCGATGGGTGCACTTACCTTATTGTTGGTAATTGCTAACCGATGTTGGACAAAACCAATTAGCTTTATAAATTTCGAAAGCTTCCACTTTGAATTGTTCTTTTATAATGGGTTTTTATACCCATATATAGCTCAAACCAACACTAAACAAATAACTAAGCATTTCTAGCGCCTTTTCCAGGGAGATTCGTGTTGGATTCAATTAAATGAAGCCCAACAAGGCAATATTAGAAAACATTTCGTTTATTATACTTGTTGCTAATATAAGTGAATAGTGTAAAGAGTTTGTTTTTTTTTCCCTGTATATATGTTTTTGTTTATAGTTTTTCTTTGTAAATATCTATTTATTTTGTAAATTTGCTCTAACCTTTTTCCTTTTCTTTTGCATATAATGTATATTATGCATATATATGATTTGTTCTGTTTTGTCTTTGTATAGTATTGTTTACTTTTGTAAATATTTTTATGAATATCCGTTTTTATTTTTTTGTACAATTTATTCTTTAATTCATTATATTCTTTTTATTCTTTATTCTTTCAAAACATCTTGTTTTGTTGCTTTTCTTTTGTCTAATTTTCTTATAAAATAAAAATGTATGATTATGACTAATAGTCACTTTTACAATTTGTTTTGGTTTAATCCAGAGCTACAACGTATAGGAAAAATTTCCCGATGAGTGAATAGTAATACATAAGGATTGTTCATAAACGACATGGCTATTAGAGCTGACTAAGAGAATGAAAACAAAGGAGTGATACATGAAGAAGTAGACCCTATCATGCCCCAAAGTGTACCCAAAACGTGGCAGTCTACCACATACGATATTAAGACTTAAGAATGACTATCTTAGTCACATAAAAATCTCGATATCATATGTAAGGTACACAACATGGTAATAGAAGACGCTAGTGGGAAGTTTAGTTTGAGCGAGTAATATAAAGCATGCAAGAATCTAGATAAATATTAATCCACATAATATAATACATAAGTTCATTACAAAAGCCTTAAGGGCATTCCTCCACTAAAATCTCCAAGGATCAAATCATAAATTCTAAGTCTTTACAATAAAACTTAAATAATTTCACCAAAAGATTTTACAGGAAATCCGATCTAGGTCTATGATTGGATTTCCATCAAAAGCTCCCAAAAGATGACTTACACGGATAAATGAAAATCGTGGGCACAAAAGCAAATAATCCTGTGCGTACAAAAATCTATAGGGGTATAAGCGTTACTAGCTTAGTGAAAACATTCCTAGTTTACCATAATCGGAGCAAAAGATATCAAACAAGTTTAATTATTCAAGCAAGTGAAATGCAGCAAACACATGAGCATACAAGACATATGGTTTTTCAGGAACTATATGTTGAATGAATTTATATCCTTCATTCGGGGTTGGGTATACTAGCCAATTACTGCCAACAAATAAATTTTATAGTTCTTACCGGCTACTATTCGCCAACAAAACATGTAGATCTTACAGGCTACTACTTGTCACATGCAGATACTACTGGTTATGTTGACCACCACTATTATACACTTGTCCCACCAAATATATAATAGAGAATGCAATGTGACTTGATTCGTGAAGTGCATGAATCAATTTTATTAAGAGGCTAGCATTTAGTCATATTATTTTGAGGGTGATCATACAATTTTCAAACACTTCAACATGGTAGTAAAGCATACAATTTATTATAGACAATTCAAGACTCGTATGCTTAACATGAATTCACCAATCATTACGAATCACATGCACTTTTCCATTTTATCTTTTTCCTATTTCTAATGCTACTAAACTACAATCACATGCATGAGTATGAAAAATAGGGGAAGTAAACTCACTCCGCCATGACTTGTTGATAGCTTCCCTGGTCAAAGTAGTCTTCAGGATAACATGTGTCCTTCCTCAATTCCTAGGCAAAAGTAATACCTAAATGAGTATTTCATAGAATTTCTACTTAAATTTTCTAACTCTATCTTCTATTTGCGGTAAAATTCATATTTATGGAAATTCCAATTGAATTAGCCATAACTTACTCATTTTAATCAGAATTTTGCATATTATATGTCATTTTCTACTTACTTGACAAGATATGTTTATTTTTAAGGTTTTTTTATCATAAAAAGTCATTTGCATCTTGAAATAGTTCGATACAGAATCACCACAAATTTTCTAGCCCTTGACAACACAATTTTCCAAACTTGTCTTCACCCAAAAATCTTCAAGCAAAAAATAGAGATAATATGGTTGGAATAATCTTTTTGATACATAACTAGACTCATATTTTATGCATGATGCTATTGGTGTTGTCTCAACAATTGTTTTTCATAAAATAACTTCTCTTATGAGTTTGAAAATTGGATTTTGACAAATTTTCCTTTAGTGGTTAAAATGGAAACTATGAATTCTTGGGTTATTATAAATAAGTGTTTCATTTTTATATTTTAATTTCCTAATTCATCAATGATAAATTACTTTTCCAAAGAAAATTTGGTTCTTTAAGGTATTTACAAATTTTATTTCTAGTAATTAAAAAATAGAGTTTTAAAAAATTTTTCTAAGTTGTTGATAGTCTCTAATGTCTCGAGTTGTGTTACATGTATATTTTTCCTTCATATTTATGTTCTTCTATTTCTCAGCAAGTAAGTTTATCATTTTTAAAACTCCTTTCTTTGACCAATTTTATTTCTCTAAGTGGGTTTATAGATTAGTGACTGGATTTTATCTTAACTTTGAAAACTTGTCTAGTTCTTAGTGTTCATTATGAAGTCGATAAAAATTCTTACAAATAAGTCTCTTTGAAAAAATTGTATAGCAAAAAATTATCAACATTAAAATTTTAAACCAAAATCTTCATGTTACCATTTTGAAAAAAAAAAAGTATGTATTCATTTAGCTACATCCTTGAAGAAATCTTTATTATTAATACTTTAAGAATTCATGATGAGCTTGTCTAAGTTTTTTTTAAAAGAATTTATTAAAAACAATCTTTAAGTCTTTAATGGGAAAATCCTTGCTAAGAGACGAAAATCCATTCTAAAAGAAAGTTTAGTGTTATTTTCTTTATTTAAAAAAAAAAAAACTCCTCCTTATTTTTGTTGAGACAATGTCAGTATGGTTATGCATGAATATGAATATATAGTTATAAGAAAGATAAAAATATTACATAATAAGATAGAAAGTGATATAAGAAGCATAATAATAAAGTCAAATATTATGAGCCTTAGCTTCATCAAGGTATCCCGAAACTAAAAAAAACTAGTTCTAAAAAGAAAGAAAAAAGCATAATAAGAGCAAGAATAGTAAGAGCATGTTAGTAAGAAGTTAGTGAATAATTAGGTTCTAAGAAATATATATATATACATATACATAATAATATATACAAAGTTAGGTTAAGAGTAATAATAACAACAATATCGATATAGCAATATAATAATAAAAATATCATAATGGAAGTTTAGGCATGAATAAGAACAAAACATGAACATATTGTTACTTTTATAAGCTCATAGGTTCAGGAAACATACATTATAGTTATGTTAAGTTACATGATATGAAGATAATAAATAAAAAGTTTTACCTAAGGTTGTATATTTGTTAAAGAAGAAGAGAGGATGTTGTAGTAATATGTAGGTAGTAGTTTTATGGAGAGAAGAGAGTTTGGAAGAGAAATTTGAGAGAAATTTTGTAGAGATATTTTGGGAAATTTTTGGTAAGGAAATAAAGCATGTGAAAGAAATGGAGGGAGATAGGGTACTTATAGTTGAAGATGGAGCGAAATTAGATGTAATTAAATAAATAAAATAAAATAAAAAAAGAAAAGAAAATAGATGCATGTGTATGAGGTATGGCATCGACCAAGAAGAAAAGGGCGAAAAAAATTATTTATTTTGTATTTTTGTAATGAAAAGTCATTAAGATGTGAGATGTGAGTAATATAAACTTGTATTGAATATGAAAAATGTAAGAAATAGGTGTATAGGTAGTAAGAATAGATAGTAAGAAAAAGTAGAGATAGGTGAATAGTGGTAAATAGTGACATGAATAGTATACAAGACAAATTAATACCGATAGTAAAAAAATACACGTAAAAGTGCGATATCTTATATTTTTAGTTACTGAAAAATTATAAAACTGATATTTTTGGGATCCTCATATTATTACAAGTCTAATGCTGTCATTGAAATATTTTTACTATCCTAAGCCTTGAAACACGCTTTTCGAGAACTTATCTCGGTCGTGTTCAGAACGAATTAAATTTTAACGAATCTGATCCTTTTAGGTTTTCCTATATTATCACAAACTATATTCTACAATTATCTCAATTTTATTGTTCTAGAGTTAAGATCGTGATATTGTCGGATCTAAACACTTTGGTTTGATATAGACTTTGTTGACTTTTAGGGTTTCCAGTTGAGCTTTAATTCTAGGGTTTAAGCATAAACTTAGCATAAATCTAAGGGTTTATAGATCCTGCTAGAGTAGCCTAACCAAGAACCACGCTAGCGTATTGTAGACCAAATTTGGGTGGAGCTAATAGAAGCATTGCGAGTCCAAGAGTTGCTGCAAATAATTTTAAGATAAAGCCTAACATGATACAAATGGTGCAACAATACGTGCAATTTGATGGGTTAAAAGATGAAGATCTTAACACCCATTTGCAGCAATCACTTGAAATTTCTGATACATTTAAGATCACTGGTGCTTCAAATGATGCAATCAAGTTGAAGCTATTTCCATTTTCCTTGAGAGAAAATGCGAAAAAAATGGTTAATGGTTTACCTAAGAATTCCATAACTACATGGTAACAGATGGCTGATCAATTTATGAGGAAGTATTTTCTGCCATCTAATATAGCAAAACTTAGAGTTAACATTGCCTATTTCCACTAGCTTAACTGCGAAACCTTTTATGAATCCTTTGAGAGGTGGAAAGATATTAGGTCGTTGCCCCCATCATGGACTACCAGAGTGGACTCAGGTCTAGATATTTTATAATGGACTTAGTTATGGGACTAAACAATTGATTAATGCAGCAGCAGGAGGGAGCTTAAATAATAAGTTTCCTGAAGAATGTTTAAATCTGTTTGAAGATATGGCAAATAACTATTATCAGTGGTCTTCTGTTAGAGCAAGAAAGGAAAAATCTAGAGGAGTGTTTGAGTTTGATGTAGTGACTAATTTAACCTCTAAAATAGAAGCCCTTGGTAGGAAAGTTGATAATATGACCCTCGGTAACAATCCAATGGATATGATTGATGGTAATCATGGACAGATCATGAAGGGAATGACCTCTAAAAATGTGGAGTATGTAAAAAATTTCAATGGCTAAAGGAACGACCCATATAGCCAAACTTATAACCTAGGCTAGAGAAATCACCTAAATTTTAGGTGAAGTAATAACAATTTTCCTCAATATGTTGGAAACGCACCAAATTTTCAACGACAGCAGGGTCAGGGTTAAGGGTCAAATTGATGCAAAGGATCAAGCTTCAAAAGATTTTGGACAAGCCCAATTTAATAATGGAGTATCGAAGCTAGTGGTTTCTACAAAGAAGAAGATAGCTGTCAAAAGTTGCAGGGAGCCTTTACGCCAGCCCAAAGCCGTCAGCTTTGATCCCTACGCCACCAGCATACACAATTTACATAGTCAACCTTTAGATGGTATTGAACAAGACCATAATGCGAATTTAAACGCCAAAGTATACCGTGCTAGCTTTCACAAACTAGGTTGCTGGCGTTCAATATATACACTGCTAGCTTGTAGCTAGCCTTGCTGTTACAAATCTTGTTTCCTCATTTATGTCGTTTTGTCTTCCTTTGTTATTATTATATATAGGACTTTAGTTTTTTTATAGAGACAAAAGTTTTACATTATTTCTCTTTGCGAGTTTCTCCTTTGTGAGAGTTATTATAAGTTCTTGAGATAAGAACTTGAATTGCATGTTATTGCAAATCTTTTATGAATATTGAAAGTTGAATTTTCTTTATTCGTTCTTATTGATTGAATCATTGATTCTGTTAACCAGTAATTGGTTTTGTAATTCAAGCGTCATATCAAATTGCAATTCTTATTGTGAACCAGTTCATCTTTGTGATCTGTATTTCGAATTGATTTCATTTATATCTTTTATTTTCTCTGTCTCTTTATCCATATAAAACCCTAAAAAGCTAAAGAACCCTAACTGTTGAAGCAAAGAATTTCTGAACCCCTTAGATTCACATCACAAATGGTTCTTAGAAAGGTTCTTTGGAAGATTTGATTTCCCAATTTATTAAAGTTTATGAGAACAGACAGCAAGGAATTGATGCCACCTTGAAGAACCACACAGCTGCCATTCATAATTTAGGGGACCTAGTTAGGCTAGATTTCTAAACTTTTTTCAGAGAGACCCCACGGTTCGTTACCATCAAACATTGTAGCCAATCCCAAAGAGTAACCCAAGAATGATTCCTAGGATGATTATTCTATTTTCTTTTCTTTGTTAGTTTTGTTAAGAAAGATTGATGTTTTTTAAAGACTTTGTGAAAAGTTTGTTGAGGAATGTTTGGATAAGACTAATATTGTCCTAATCGAATTTTATGATGTTTTTAATGGTTGTAAGATAATTTTAGGTTTTGTTCAAACTTGGTTTTGCAATGAATTCTATGAATATTAGAAGTTTATGAATGTGCTTTTTGAATAAATAATAGGGATTGTGGATTATTTGTGATTAATATGCAGATTTTTAGCTGCTTTGGAAAGTTTTGCAAATGATAAGTTTGGCTAAAAGCCAATGCCACAACATGAAAAATAAATACAATTTTTTTGTCGAGCCTTGAGTTGAGCCCTCGACTTAGGCCACGATGCTCTTAATTCTTTTTACATGAATAAAATAATGGTCCAAATTTAGGCCTCGATTCTTTTATTCATTAATTCTTTATTCTTTTAAATAAATCAGACTTGCATTTAAGTTGCTATTCTTTAATTCTTTTGTTAATAAATGAGCCGCGACCTAATTATCGAGCCTAAAAGTTTGCCCTCAACACATTTTGATATGAAAGATAAAAAAAAAAAAAAAAAAACTGTTCATTCCCTCTTTTATTACTGTACTTAAAGAGTTTTTTGAACCGATAGAGCTAAAGAGTACCCTTAACATCCTTGCATCTCTAAAAGTCACATATTTTCATAATTTCAAGTTTCAACATTCTGTGGTAAGCACTTCTTCTTTCTTCTTCTTTATCTTTATTGTTTCATTTAAGCCTTAATGATAGATTAAACCTACACATTTCTAGGGTTTTTAGTATCTGATGAGTTGAATAGCAAGACATGCGTTTGATGATAAAAATAAGTTGAAATAACTATTTTATGCACTTTTATAAGCCAATTTTTCGTGTAATCAATCACAAACTTCATTATGGTTTTTGAAATTCATCGAAGCATTGTATAAACCTAGTTTGTTTCGAATTACTTAAAAAAAAGAAATCGAAGGCAGTGAAAATACAAATCAAAACAACAATGCGATAAATGTTTGAATAAAATGTTTGTAAGAAAAGCTTTAAACCAGTTTACTCTGAGGTTATGCTTTTCAAAGCATTTAGGGAAAAATTCTACTTATTTCTAAGCTTTAACTAAAGTTACTTATGTTATCTGTATTCTTTAGCAAAAAATGGCACCTAAGAGAACACAAACCTAATCCCAAAAACAATCCAAAAAGGCTAGATGTGAGTCTAGGCCCCCATTACAAGTAAATACCGCCCCTCGTACTCCTATGGGTTTATCTACTGAAGATAGGGAGAAGTATGATATGCTTTTAGTTCATAAGAAGATTGTTGAGAATGCGGCTGTAAACTAGGACCTGTTAAGAAGTTATGGTGTGGAAGAAGAATTTAGGAAGTATTTCGAAGACTTTACTTGGTAAAGGGTAATTGAAATAAAGGAAGAAGCTTTTAGAGAAGTGACATTAGCCTTCGTGGTAAGTTTCAAGATTAGAAATGAAGTACCGAGTATGGATGATGTAGTGCAATTTTATGCCTTTAGGGAGTATGGAGAGGTATCCACGAGGCAATTATTCTCTACTATGGGCTTGTATGATGATGAGGAGTATTTGTACAAACCAAAAATTAAAGTGCTACCAATTAAAGTGTCTGAGGCAGAAGTTAGATAGTTTGTAGCTAAAGAAATTGAAGGCACATTTGCCCCTTCAAAGACAACTGGGTTGAAGTTTAAAAATAAAAGTGCAAGGATGTTACACTATCTACTCATCAGGAGCATATTCTCAAAGTTGGAAGGAGCCTCTACCATCACTTAAGTTGAGCTCCACCTAGTGATAATTATGATGAGAGGTGTGAAGATGAATGTAGGCTTAATTGTTGCCTAGAGAATCAAATATCAAGCTAGCCTCCAGTATAAAGGGATTTTTCAGGGAGGATTAATAACGAGAATTTTAAAGAACTTAGAGTTATGGCCAGAACAAAGCCCAAATGATTTAACTTGTATGTTTGAGGAGTTAAATAGATGATCCTTTAGAAATTTGGGACTGATTGAAATGAAAGCTCAACCTACTATTGCACTAGAAGTTAGGGAAGCAATTGTGACAGACTAGAGGCCTACCCTAACCATTCAAGAGCCATCATCTCCACCCCCAAAGCCACTAATTGAGCGGCCACAAGCTGTATCCATGCCACCTCAATGGGAGACCACACAACTAGCTACAGATTACCTTAACAAACTTAAGGATGAAGTTAGAGGCATGAAGGCGAACTTAGATGCCTTCATGAAAGAGACAAAGGAGGATATGGGTAACTTGAAGAGAACCATTCTCTAGATTATGGACCTACTTACTCAAGGTCATCCTCCTCAAGCTCCATCCAAATCCAAAACACCACTGCCCTAACCAATTTTAGCAAAGTCACATCCTGATGATGATGACAACAATGATGACGACAATGATGCCAAACTACCTTTACCACAAATGCATCCTTCACCAAATACTTTACCATCTCCCATACATATACCACCCCATACATACTCTCCACGCTAACCACAAACACTACCCATCCAACAACCATAATTGTCTAAGTCACCTGCACACATCTGTGAGGACAATGAAGCTAATGTCCAAACACATGACCTACCTCAAGCATCTATGTTGGAGCCTATGCTAATAACAACATTAGCTTCAATTCATACCCTCCCTAAATCTTACAAGAAGAAGAAAAAAAAGCCTATTCTAAAGAGGAGGAGGAGGATTTTTCCATTTAATCCAGATAAAGATGTTGATCCTATCTCAAGCAATATAGAAGCTACAACACCAGTTGGAGAAACGATGGAGCAAGTTCAAGAAGAGGCTCCAGTTGCTTGCTTGGAAGGCCATGCCTAAATTTTAAGTAGCATTGACCTCAATTCTTTGCCGAATGATGAAGAGGAATTTAACTCTTTAGATGATGAACTTGATGCTACTATGACGGAATCAATTAAAGAAATTCATACTGTCACGCCCCGAAGGATATCCTAAACGTGGCAGTCCACCGTACACAATATTAAAGCTTAGGAATGACTACCTCAGTCACGCAAAGGCTTCCATATCATGTACAAGGCGTACATCACAACCAAGGGAATGCATCGGAGTAGCGCAATTTATATTGATAATAAATAAGTAACAAGGCAAAGAGAATACTTATCATAAAACATAAACATATTAAATTACAATTCTTAGGGGCATGTCACTCTATTGTCTTCAAGTAAATATACATCTTAGAATCTCGAAAATACTAACATAGAATTCATTACATATAAATAACCTTACAAAATTACTTCATCTTATGTTTCCATTTCCTTCATAGAAGCTTAACATCCTTCAATGACTTCCTTAATGTCATGATCCTCAATTTAAGCTACGGGTATACCTGTTTCAACAAAATCTATAGGGGTATAAGCTACAACTAGCTTAGTGAGATATTCCTTTTTCATTCGCACCATGTTTTCAAATAAGTTCATTTAAATTTTCACACATATGTTATGCGTACAATGCAACAATCACGTGATTACGCAAATATATATATAGTTATCCGAAAACCATATATAGAACGGATTTACCCCTCCGTATCGAAGGTTAGGGAATTGGTGATGAAGATCCTCGATCTTCTATTGCTAGTCCCCAGGTCCCCACCCAAAGCGTTCGGTTGGCTCGGCTCCGAACCTAGAGTCGCATTCCCTGGGCAATTAGGATTCTCTAGGAAAGAACATGGCCCGTGTCACAGCACGATAACAGCCAATCCAACTCTACGCGTAGGAGTAGCAGCCTTCCGAAAGAAATGTAACTCGATGGATGCTATGCGTGAGCGTTTTATTTTTCTTAAGCCAAACCTTATTAAGGTTTATTAAGGAGCGATCAATCAATTTAGCAAATAATAAGCAGTCATACATATCATGCCCGATGGGTACCCTAAATGTGGCAGTCCGCCGTACACAATACTAAAGCCTAGAAATGACTACCTTAGTCATGCAAAGGCTTCCATATCATGTACAAGGCGTACATCACAACCAAGGGAACGCATCGGAGTAGCGCAATTTATATTGATAATAAATAAGTAACAAGGCAAAGAGAATACTTATCATAAAACTTAAACATATTGCATTGCAATTCTTAGGGGCATGTCCCTTTATTATTTTCAAATAAAAATACATCACTAACCATATAGGTCATTACATATAAAGAACCTTACAAAATTACTTCATCTTATGATTCCATCTCCTTCTTAGAAGCTTAATCATCCTTCCATGACTTCTTAATGTCATGATCCTCAATTTAAGCCACGGGTATACCTGTTTCAACAAAATTTATAGGGGTATAAGCTACAACTAGCCTAGTGAGATATTTCTTTTCATTCGCACCATATATTCAAACAAGTTTATTTACTTATTCACACATATGCTATGCATACAATGCAATAATCACATGATTACGCAAATATATATAGTTATCCGGAAACCATATATAGAACGGACTTACCCCTTCGTATCAAAGGTTAGGGAATCGAGGTTGAAGGTCATCGACCTTCTACTGCTAGTCCCCAGGTCCTCACCCACAGCATTCGGTTATCTCGGCTCCGAACCTAGAGTCGCTTTCCCCAAGCGATTTGGATTCTCCAGAAGGAACATGGCCCATGGCACCGTACGATCACAGCCAATCCAACTCTACATGTAGGATTAGCAGCCTTCCAAAATAGATGTGATTCGATGAATGCTATGCGTGAGCATTTTAGTTTTCTTAAGCCAAACCTTATTAAGGTTTATTAGGGGCGATCGATCAATTTAGCAAACAATAAACAGTCATACAAATAAGTAAACAAAATTATTTAAACAAGTAGTTCGATGTTGCGATATTCTTAATTCTCATTTCATACATAAACATAGAATCACATATACATAATCCCGAATTCCCCAAATATATATCCATTTTTATCTTTTCTAGTATACTAATGCCACTATTTTATAAGCACAAGCAAGGTAACGAAATTAGGAGGAATAACTCACTCGTCCATTTCGCTATCTTCTTAGTCGTAGTAATCCTTAGGTAGGGTATTCTCGTATCCTTCGTCACCTAGACAAAAGAAATACCCAGGATAAGTCTTTCATGAAATTTCTATTCTTGGAGATTCTAAACTTTTCTTAAAATTGCGGTAAAATCGTATAAGAGGAAATTTCGACTTAAAATGGCTATAACTTGCTCATTTTAACTCGGAATTTCACATATGATATACCGTTTTCTACCTATTCGAAAAGATCTATCCATTTCTAAGGCTATCCTTGTCATAAAAGGTCGTTTGGGCTCCGAAAACATTGGGTTCAGATTTAAAACGAATTATTTCTAAACTTTTGCAAATCCATTTTCTAACTCAACTTTTGGGTCTGTTTGGATTGTCTGTTTTTCATCTGTATCTGTATCTTTTTTAAAATGATATGTCTAAATATATCCGATTTGCATCTAAATTTTATTTATATTTGTTCTATTTGATCTTTTGATGAGAACTGTCAACTTTTTTTTATCTATATCTATTTTTTGATAAATAATTTGTTAGAAAAAAGTTTGAAAAAGTGTCTGTATCTGCCGGAAAAAAGGCAAAACAAACAGATCCTTTATTTTAAAGAAAATCCTTTTGTAACAATATATGTATAAATATATATTTGATAAACACTTTGAATATATAGGTAAGCTCACTTTATATGCAAAAATCCTAATGGTAGTGGCTCAACAATTTATTTCATAAAACAATTCATTTAAACTTTAACTTTGAAAATTTCTTTTCAAGTATTTAAAGAAACTTTATATTTTCCTATGTTGTTATAAATGAGTATATTCTTATTTTATTTTCTTCATTCTTTTTCCAAGGACAAATAAATTTTCTTTTAACCTTAGTTATTCATAAGTTTTACTTTAAAAAAAATCAAATTTATCAAAAGTATATTAAGTTGATGAAAACCTTTTCATAATTTTGTATTTAGGATGGTTTTGGAAAATGAGTCTTGTCTTCTTATATTCATTTCTAAAATATAAGCTTTTGGTTTCTAAAACTTATTCTTTTTATTTCTTTCGAAAAGAATCATCTTTATTGGTAAAAATCATTTGTTTCTAACCTTATCTTGTTTATATTATTTGGAAAAATAAGTCTTTTCTTTAGGAACTTGAAAATCATTATTTTTCTAAGTGGGTTTTAACTTTATGGATTGAATTCATCTTAACTTTAAAAACTAGTTTGTTTCTTAGTTTTGTTATGGAGTTAAAAAGAGTTTATTCTTAAGCTTTTTGTGAAAACTTTGAAAACTAACAAATTATTTTACTAAAACTTAGGTTAACATAATATAATGAAAATATCTATTTCTTAAGTTTCCTTGGTAAAAACATCTTTGTTATTTAAGGAAACGTTTGAGAAAAACTCTATTTATGTGTTGTTGATAATAACTCATTATTTTGTGACAAGTCACATAATGGAAAATTTAGTTTTAAGTTTCTTTAATATAATAGAATTCCATTTTCAAATTAGTTAAGACATTAACATTATGTAGATGCAAATATTATGAACATATAAAGTAATAAGAACATAAAAATAATAAGCAAAAAAATAAAATATCAAGTATTGGGAACCTTAGCTTCATCAAGGTATCCCGGTCAAGTATTGGAGCCTTAGCTTTATCAAGGCATCCCGAGACTAAGAATGGACTAGTCCCGAAAGATTAAAGAAAATAAATAAAAGATTATTTTGACTTGATATGGACAAGTCTAAGACTAGAAAGACTAGTCTTAATAATAACATGAAATAAATAAATTGCATAACCTGAAAGTAAATAAATAACAAATGAGCTTATATGCTCTAAATAAATATATATATACATAATATACATAATACTTTATATAGATAGATTTGAAGCAAATAATATCAATAATAATAACAACATAATAAAATAGGAAGCTTATGTACAAGAACAAAACATGAACATGTTGTTGCTTTTACTACTCATATGAGTTTCAAAACAACACTATAGTCATGCTAAGTTACATGACATGGATGATTAAATGGTTGAAAGAAATTCTTACCTAAGGTATTTTTGTGGTATAAAGATAGTAGTGAATGTATGGTTATGTAGTTATGGAGAAATTATAGTTGTATTGTATAAAGGGAAATTCTTGTAAGTATTTGGTGAAAGAGAGTTTTGGTAGAGGAAAAGTTTATGGAGAGAGTTTGTGTAGTGAATTTGAGAGAGTTGTGGTAGTAGAATGAATTGTGTGAAAGAATGAAAGAGGAAGGGGGTATTTATAGAATTTTTGATGTAATAAAATAAATTGAAAAAGAAATAAAATAGATAGATGGGAGAGGAGAGTGGCGCCGGTTCTAGTACATTTAAGGGGGAGTGAGTTGATTTTATTTTATTTGTTGTGTAATAAAGAAGTAATGTGTAAAGTTAATGTGAATAAAGTTGTATTGGAAATGAAAAAAAGTAAGAAAATAGATATGTAGGTGTAAGAAATAGGTGTAAAAAAAAGTAGAGATAGTGAAATAGTAATGAATAGTAGAAAAGTACTATGAATAGTAGACTAGACAATTAAAGTACCGGTAGTAATAAAAATACACGTAATAATGCGATATTTGTAATTTTTAGCTACCGAAAAATTCTAAAACTAATATTTTTGGAATCCTTGTATTTTTATGAGTCTATTGGTATAAACAGAATATTTTAATATTCCGAGCTCCAGTACACGCTTTTCGAGCACTGATCCCGTTTGAGTCCGAAGGACACTCGAAATTCGCGAATCCGATATTTTTATGTTACCCTATATTATTACGAACTATTCTAGGCCATTAACTTAATTTTTTTTTCTAGGGTTTGAAAACGCGGGATTGCCGGATCTTAAACACTAGGGTTCGTCATGGGTTTTGTTGACTTTAGGGTTCCGGTTTGACTTCTGGTTTCGTTGAGATATTCGTAAGGTCGTATAATTTTTAAGTTTTGATCGTTTTATATTTTTAGATTGATGTCTATGGTTTATCTTATTTTATTTGTGATTATTTAATAGTTTTTAGTTATCGGGATCGTTTAACCGAGTCTAGGGTTATGAGTTGACTCAGTTTGACTTTTGGTGAAAATTGAAAATTGTGATTCTAAAACTTTATCAAAGGATTTAGGATTTTATAATTTCGTTGTTAAGCGGTATCTGGATCTATCGTTTTGATTCGCGTTTTAGGAATTGGGGAGATGATTTAATTGGCGTACGGACGTTAATTATATTGGTAATTGGACTTTATATTTTGTTTCAAGGTTCTCGTTTTCTCAAGATTCAGAAAACTAGTTTTTGATCTTATTTGGAATTAAGTTTTAACTTGATTCGATTTTTAGGGTTTCGTTTCCGGTGTTTTGACTCGGTCCAGAATTTGGTTTTTTATCTTGAGTCGATTTTCGGGATTTAAATTTTTGATACTTAGACTTCTAGGATTATTTTCTAAGAATTATGAAAATTTTCGGGGGTTTACAATACAAGTAGGTAAACAAAAATACTTAAACAGGCAGTTTGAAGTTGCGATATTCTTAATTCTCATTTCACGCATAAACATAGAATCACATATATATACATAACCCCGAATTCCCCAAATATATATCCATTTTTATCTTTTCTTAGTATACTAGTGCTACTACTTTACAAGCACAAGCAAGGTAATGAAATTAAGAGGAATAACTCACTCGTCCATTTCGTGATCTTCTTAGTCGTAGTAATCCTCGGGTAGGGTATTCTCGTATCCTTTATCACCTAGACAAAAAAAATACCCGGGATGAGTATTTCGTAGAAATTCTACTTAAACTTTCTAATTCTATTTCACTATGTTCGTTAAATTCGTATAGAATGGAATTCCAATTTAAAATGGCCATAAGTTGCTCATTTTAAGTCGGAATTTTGCATATAATATACCGTTTTCTACCTATTCGAAAGGATCTATCAATTTCTAAGGTTATTTTTATCATATAAGGTCATTTGGGTTTCGAAAACATTGGGTACAGATTTAAAACGAAAATTTCTAGATTTTGCAAAATCATTTCCTAACTCAACTTCATTCAAAAATCCTTTAGTAAAAATATAGATATATATATATATATTTGATAAATCCTTTGAGTATATAGATAAGCTCACTTTATATGCAAAATTTCTAATGGTAGTGTCTCAACAATTTATTTCATGAAATAATTCTTTTTAAAAGTGTTAACTTGATAATTTTTCTTTCAAGTATTTTGAAGAAACTTTATATTTTCATAGGTTATTATAAATGAGTATATTCTTATTTTATTTTGTTCATTCATTTTTCCAAAACAAGTAGATTTTCCTTTAACCTTAGTCTTTCATAAATTTTACTTCTAGTGATAAAAGATCAAAGTTATCAAAAGTGTATTAAGTTGTTGAAAATCTTTTTATATCTTTAGGATGGTTTTAGAAAATGAGTCTTGCCTTCTTATATTTATTATCTAAAATATAAGTTTTTGTTTTCTAAAACTTGTTCTTTTATTTCCTTTGAAAAGAATCCTCTTTATTGAAAAAATCATTTGTTTCTAATCTTATTTCATTTATTTTTTTTTAAAATAAGTTTCTTCTTTAGGAACTTGAAAATCATTATTTTCCTAAGTGGGTTCATAACTTTATGAGTTGATTTTTATCTTAACTTTAAAACTAGTTTGTTTCTTGGTTTTGTCATGGAGTTTAAAAGAGGTTAATCTTTAAGCTTTTTGCAAGATCTTTGAAAACTAACAAATTATTTTACTAAAACTTAGGTTCCCATAATATACAATGAAAATATTTATTTCTTATGTTTCCTTGGTAAAACTATCTTTGTTATTTAAGAAAACTTTTGAGAAAACTTATATTACTCTATTTCTACGTTGTTTGATGATAACTCCATTATTTTATGACAAGTCATATAATAGAAAATCTAGTTTGAAGTTCTTTTAGTAAAATACTACTTTTAAATTAGTTGAGACAATATCATTATGTAGATACAAGTATTATGAGCATGTAAAATAATAAGAACATAAGAAAATACTAGAAACAAATAATAATAAGCAAGATAATAAAATATCAAGTATTGGGAACCTTAGCTTCATCAAGGTATCCCGGTCAAGTATTGGGAGCCTTAGCTTCATCAAGGCATCCCGGGACTAAGAATAGACTAGTCCCAAAAGAATAAAGAAAATAAATAAAATGTTGTTTTGACTTGATATAGACAAGTCTAAGACTAGAAAAACTAGTCTTAATAATAGCATGAAATAAATAAATAAATTGCAAAGCATGAAATTAAATAAATAACAAGTGAGCTTATATGCTCTAAAGATTATATATAAATACATAAATATATTTAGTTAGATATAAATAATAAAATCAACAGAATAAAATAGGAAGTTCATGTGCAAGAACAAAACATGAATATATTGTTGCTTTTACTACTCATATAAGTTTCAAAATAACACCATAGTCATGTTAAGTTACATGACATGGGTAAATAAATGGTTGGAAGAAGTTTACCTAAAGTGTTTATGTAGTATGAAGATGGTAGATGAAAGGGGTTTTATGTGAGCAGTGATATGTGGTAGAAATTTTGTGTATAAGAAATGATTTTTTTGTAAAGAATTGGTTTAAGAAAGTTTTGGTAGAGAGAACTCTTGAAGAGAGGATTTGTGGAGAGATTTTGAGAGAGTTTTGGTAGTGAAATGAATTGTGTGAAAGAATGAAGGAGGAATGAGGTATTTATAGAATTTTGGAGTGAAAATTAGATGTAATTAAATTAATTAAAAAAGAAAATAAATGAGGATGAAGAGAGAGGGGGGTGGACGGCAATGAAGGGGAGAGAAAGAGAAATTTGGTTAAAAATTAATTTTAGAAGAAAAGTGTAAGAGAAGTCTAGTAATATGTGATGTAGAATTTTTATGGGAAAAGAAAATTATAAGAAATAGGTATGTCAGTGTAAGAATAGGTAGTAAGAAAAAGTAGAGATAGAGGAATAGTAATAAATAGTAGAAAGGTACTATGAATAGTAAACTAGACAATTAAAGTACCGGTAGTAATAAAAATATGCGTAATAATGAGATATCTATAATTTTAACTACCGAAAAATTCTAAAACTGATATTTTTGAAAACCTTATATTTTTACAAGTCTATTGGTATTAACGGAATATTTTTGCCATCCGGTGTACCAGGGCAGGGTTTTTGAAAGCCGATCCTGTTTGGATCCGAAGGACACTAGAAATTTGAGAATATGATATTTTTAATCTTTCCTATATTATTACGAACTATTATCAACAATTACTTTTATTTTGTTGTTTAGGATTTAAGAGCGCGGGATTGCCGGATCTTAAACACTAGGTTTGTTTGTATGCTTTGTTGACTTTTAAGGTCCGGTTTGACTTCCGGTTTTGTTGAGTTATTCGCAAGGTATAATTTTGGAGTTTTTACCGTATTATATTTTTAGTTCAATATCTATGATTTATCTCATTTTATTTGTGATTATTTAATAGTTTTCAGTTCTCAGGATCGTTTAACCGAGTCTAAGGTTATGAGTTAACTTAGTTTGACTTTTGGTGAAAATTGAAATTTCTGATTCTAAAATTCACCGAAGGATTTAAGATTTTAGCATTTCTTTGTCGAGCGTTATTTGGATATATTGTCTTGATTTGCGTGTTAGGAATCGGATAGATGATTTGATTGGCGTACGGATGTTGATTCAACTGATAGTTGGATTTTTATATTTTGTTTCAAAGGTTCTCATTTTCTTAAGACTAAGAATTCTCGTTTTTGATCTTATTTAGAATTAAATTTTAACTTGGTTCAATTTTTAGGGTTTCGATTCTGGTGTTTGACTCTTAGGATTATTTTCTAAGAATTATGAAATTTTCAAGGGTTTATACATACTATAGTTTAAGCTTAGGCAATGGAGGAAAACATCTGTATAGAAATCTCCAATGATATTCCCAATTTAGTCTTGGAAACAGAGCGTCCCCCTGAAGCAGTGTTGAATCAACCAAAATGTTTAATACAAGAAATAGAAGAGCAACTACAAACTCTCATAGAGCATATCAGAAAAAGAAATCAAGAAAGAGAGGATGCTCTTTTGGCGAAAACTTTATCCAGGATGTGGGAAACAGAAGAATCTAAAAATAAAGGCAAATTTCCTATAGTACAAGAGGCTGCTTCAAAAGAAGATGAACAAGAAGAGCAGCAAGATATGTCCCCTTCAAATATATAAGAAGAAGCTCTTGAAACAGAAATAGGTGCTACTATGGTAGACATGGAAGATCAGGCAATGTAGAAGGAAATCATTGAGATAATCTCTAATGATATTGCCCAAATTGTTTGAGAAGCAGCAATAAATGAAGAATGACCTACTCCTATGAGAAGAAAGAGGGCTAAGAGATGGGCTAGAAAGAAACCATTTGATAGAAGAAAGATAAAAAATCAAGAAGAGGGGTATAATCAAGAGGAAGCCCTAGTGAATGTTTAGCTAGCTATGATAGATTAAGTTCAACCTATTCAAGTTCTTTTTCTAGAAACCATAGCTAATACTCCTACAAAACCTCATTGGTTTGATAAAGAAACGAAAGAAATGGAGAAACGAACAGCTGTTCATAGAGCAAGGCTAAAATCTACGCTACACAAGAGACAAAGAGATAGAAAGCTTTAGCGAAAAATGAATGAAGCAATTAGAGGATCAAGGGAGCAAACAAGAAGAAGTGAGCAAAGATGTGCTAATCATGAGCTGGTTCAAAAATTAGCAACTCCCATGAAAAAGAAATAGCAAGAAAAAGAGAAGAAGCCCAAAAGGCTAGAAGGGATGAAGAAGCAAGGATTAATAAGCCATCTCAATTAGAGTCTAATGAAACTCAGCAAAAGATGGAGGGCACTGCTACAGATGAAAACCTTTATGATGATAGCTTCTTCTTCTTTAGTGATGATGATGAAGAGAATAAGAAAGAGAAGGTAAAAAGGAGCATGATTGAACAAGAACAGAATGATCTTATTTTTGTTCAGAAGCTCTAAAAGCAACTTAATTTAGAAGCTAAATTGGTTGAAAGACAGCAAGGAGATGGCCCCTCCCAAACAAATGAGTAACCAGTGTTTCCTCCACAAAGGCAAATCCCACATCCAAGATCACACCCTATCACTAGAGATGGTAGGCGGTCAACTATAGAAAGAAGTAGAGGTAAAAGATGAAGAGGAGGGAGTAGAAGTAGTAGAGATAGTGGCAGTGGGACTAGTCAATCAAACAAAGCAGAGGTAGGAGTAGAGGTAGAAACGAATCTCCCATACCTAGAAGAGGAAAAGGTAATGAGTTCAGCAAGACTTGGAAATATTGGCTTAGGAATGAGCCTTTAAACTTTTCTTTCATTGATGCTTTTAATTCTTTTATGAATCTTTGATTCTTTATTCTTTTCATTCTTTGATTCTTTCTTTATATCTATAATATTCTTTTATTCTTTGTGGTAAATAATTAGTTTTTTGAACATTTTTGTCCATAATTCCATCAAGGCTCCAATTGAGCCTATTTTTAATGCCAATGTTTGTTCATGATATGATTAAGAGCAGAAATTAATAGGGCAATGCAGCACACGACATGAATTTTTCCCTTGGACCTTCATAACAGAGAAATTTTTCTCAAAAATTCTTATTCTTAAATCTTGCTCTGAATTGAATCGTTTAAACTTCCTGTTTGTTTTTAAAACATTAAGGACAATGTTTAGTTTAAGTGTGGGGGAAGGAAATTAGCAGGATTTGATATGGGGATGATTGATTTTGAAATTGAAATCTATCCATAATAGATATTTGTGCTGATTAAAGATCATTTTTCTCACATTTAATAATAGGAAATTAATGAAATGGTTAAATTGAGCAAAATTTTTCGAAAATTTGGAATCAAATCACCAATTAACTTAATAGAGCAGTTTATGAGAACCATCATGAGATTGAGTTAACTTTACATTATTTAAATCACTTTACATATATCCATGTGGAGTAGTTTTACTTGTTATTTAATCTGAAATTTTAGAGCTAAAATTAGCTTAAGGTCCCTAGTAAAGTTACTTAATTTCCTTTAAAAGCTTAGATCATCTATATGTCTTTCAAATTTAGTCATTTTGAAAGTCGTGTAATTCTTATGAAGGTTCAAATGATGATTGTAACTTGATGATTTTTCCTTGTGCCTTAATTAGAAATAAAACAAAAATTTAAAAATGAAAACCAATGCGCTTAGAGTTGAAATGGGCATAGGTTAGTCCCTCAGAAGAGAAATTTCTTATCCCCTCTTTCAATTTTAAATAAGCCATGGCATATATATATATATATATGTATATAGAAGCAAAAAGAAGTAAGCAAAACCTTGTACAAAGGAAAAGTAAAGAAGAAGGCAAAAACCTTCTCTTTTGCAGCTTTAAGGTACATAAATAATCAAAAAGATAAAATAAATAAAAAGATAAAAAGCACATATAAGGAAGAAAATTCAGGGTATGATCTAATGTACACACCTTCGTTTTTTATTATGATGCTTAGAGAAGTGATTAAGGAACTGCATACTTATATATATACAAAGATGAAGTTGATTGAGTTTCTTTCTTTACTATGATTGATCTGTTGAATAATTTTTGCCTTAGGATTTTTGATTAAACAATGAAGGTAAAAGCTTATCTACTTAGATAAACTTTGTGATTTTAGCGAAAGTAAATTTAACACAGTTGTTGGAATGATTGAGTATCTAAAGTGCTAAAGTGATTTTATGCTTAAGTTGATATGGCAAAATTTATTCATGACTTATTTTCCTAAGAGCCTTACTTGGTTTGAAATGATGTTTGCTTGAGGAAAAACAAAGGCTTAAGTGGGGAATTTGATAAGTTAATTTTACTTTATTCTTTTCATAGGAATTTGGGCTTTTATTTTATGAGTTCTTAATTAAATTCCTATGAATCTGGTGTTTTAACGTTATATTGTTTTTTTTTTCAGCTCCTTGAATCAAAAGAAGAAAAATCAAAGTGTTTTTTAATCAGATTTGGACTAAAAATAACAGCAAAAGTGAAGAGCATAACTGTCGCGCCCTAAATAATACTGATCGATGCCAAAATCTAAGGCAAAAACAAGTAAAAATTGGTCTGTTGTGCCCTAAATTTAGCCCTCAACATGACCCTTTACACTTTTTTGAGGAGATTGAGCCTAAACTTGAAGAAAGCCTTTGTTGCACCTCAATGTCGAGCCCCAAATTTGACCCACGACAGTTACTCAATGAAGATAAGACCTTTGCTTAACTTGTGTCATTCCTTGAAACATCAAGCATCAAGTCCTCGACAATCTCAAAGTTAGCACTCAATGGAACGATGGATAGAAACGATGCGTTTTAGCATAATTCATTAAAGAAGTCAAGCCCATGCTTTTCATATAATATTCATATGCTCAACTTAACACGCATCAAATTTTTTTATGAGCTAGCATTCAGACATATGTGAGTGAGAAGGATCATTCTATTATAAAAGAATGTGCTACATCTACAAGAAATCGTCATTTCTTTTTGTGCCCTCGTCCTATAAATAAGCGTGCAAAGTATTGTTGTCACGCCCCGAAGGGTACCCTAAACGTAGCAGTCCACCGTACACAATATTAAAGCCTAGGAATGACCACCTTAGTCACACGAAGGCTTCCATACTATGTACAAGGCATCTAACACATGGAGGAGACATATTGGAGTAATACATTTTATATTGATACAACTTAAGTAACAATGTAGAGGAAATACAATTCACTATACTTCAATTACAATTCATCAAAAGATTTCACTACATAAAGCTATTACAAAGTAATTCACAAAATCTAGCTAATATCTTCAAGTCTTCTTACTTCTTGCTGGAACCTCGAGATCATACTTGGCTCTAGATATCTCGGTCCCCCGGTAGCATTCTTAAGTCAACCTATTCATTCAAACATCTATTGGGGTATAAGCTACACTAGCTTAGTGAGAGTTCCCTTAATTTCGAATCATAACAAGCAAGTAATAAATCATCCATATGCTATGCATAAAACAAACACATGAGCAGGCAATTATGTATGGGTATCCAGAACCCGTATAGAGAATGGATTTACGCCCTCCGTATCTAGGGTTAAAGATGGTATTGAAAGTCTACATGACCTACTGATAGTCTCCAAGCCCCCCAGCTCTTAGCAATCAACTTGTCTCGGCTCATTCATGGAATGCATCCACAGTGCGCTTTAGTTTCCTATGAATGAACTTTGATACCGGGTCTCATGCTCTAAACATGACCTCGGACCATATCGATCTTCTTGCGTAGAAGTAGCATGCTACCAAATGTAACTCGATCGATGCGATGCATGACCATTTTTTTTTTTTTTTTTGCTTAGGTCAAGTTATTCATACATTCTTTAGAGTGACCAACCAATATCATACACATAAACAAAAACAATATGAACAGTGCAGTTATCCAATCGATTCATGGTTTCAATATGCATTAGTATTCTTTGGCATACATACATCAAATTTTCATCATCTATCCCATCCCCATTCATATCAGTTTTTATCTTGTTCCTATAATTCTAATGCAACTAGATAAAATTAAAAACAAGATAACAAAATAAGAGGAAAACTCACATGTCTATTGGACTTCGGTCTTTTAATCATAATAGTCGGGTGGCAACGAATCCTCGAAAGCAAAGTCACCTAAGGAAAGAAATACCCAAATGAGTATTTCAACTCAAAACTAATCCATTCTATCTCATACAAACTATCAAGTTCGTAATTCTTGTCCTACGTGGGAATTCCAACTTAAAACGGCCATAACTTTGTCATTTTAACTTGAAATTTAGCAAATTATATATCGATTTCTATCTACTTCAAAAGATCTATCTAATTCTAATATCATATTTAATTTTTGAAAACTTTTAAGCTTCGAAAAGATCTGATCAGTTCAAATCAGTAGCGAAAACCAAATTAGAAAATTGATTTTGTGAAAGTTTATGAAGTTTCTACTATCCAAAGAAAGTATACATACAATATGAGCAAGTTACTATCAATAATGATATGTCATGAGATATATATGTACATGTTCTTGATGATATTGAATAAAAGAAATTTTTAGAAAACTTTTTTCTTATAAGACTTTATGAAAAATCAACTTAGAAAGGCTAATCTTGTATTCTTGACAATTCCCACTTGTTTTTAGAAAAATTCCTTGATAAAATTTATTTATTCTTGTTAAAATTAAGTCTTCATTATGTATATTCCTTAAGGCCTTTATTCTTTAATAAAAAATTTTCATTTTACACTTTATAAACATGTTTTTAAATATGGTTCATCCCAAAATCCGAATTTTATAAAATTATTCTTGTGGTGATTTCTTTAAGTAAACTCATTTGATACTTAGAAATTTAAGGCTCAACCCTACCTAGCCACTTAGGACTTCATTCCTTTAATAAAACTTTCATTTTGAGTTTGAAAAATAGGGGTTTTCATATCATTATTTCCTAGATACGAATTTCACAAGGTTAGGATAAAACTCAAATTCTATATTTTATAATCTCTTCCTATTTTGAGAATCTCTATTAGTAGATCTACCATTTACTTATCAAAAACATCTCCTATTGATACCTATTCCATAAGCCTTTCATATTTTAAACAAATCCTTCATTTTGGTGTTGAAAAATAGGTTTCCAAATTGGTCTTGGTTTAGATCCGAATTTACAAAATTTGTTTTTGGACATATCTTTTGATAAAATCCATCTAAACTTATGAAAATTCATCCTTTATATATCTTATCTTAAGAGTCTTCCACATCTTGAATAAAATCTTCATTTTTCAATTGGAAAACATGTTTTTAAACTATGCCTTGGCCTAAATTCGAAAATAGGATTTTTGTTTTGAAAAATAATCTTTGAAAATCACCTTTGAATCATATAAAATGAAGTCTTAATGATATATACCCATTAAGCCTTCATTATTTCAAGTAGAACTTCCATTTTGATACTTGGAAGGAGGTTTTTAAATATGGGTCTTGCCTAGATACGAATTTCACCATTTTGGTTTGAATTCAAAACCAAGATCTACACCAACTATGAATATAAATATAAGAGAAATCCATGGATCTACAAAATATAACTATTTCTAGCAAGAAATGAGTAAGATGAGTGTTTCATTTTAGCATCATCATCCTTAACTTTTAAGCTTATGGAAAGTCATTTGATACATGAAACTCTCACTATACTCTACCTACATCAACTATGGAAGCTTAGAATAAGAGTTTTACCTAAGGATCTTCAAGAAATATAAGTGGGAGCTCACTTATTGAATAGGGGCAGCAAGTTCTCTTGCAAGAACAAGTGTAAATGATGAGAGAAAGAGAGAAAATAGACAGGAAAAATGCAAGGAAAGATAAAAGGTTAAAGGTGTGAATGAGAGAGGGCATATATAGAAAGATAGGAGGAGTTAAAGACACTTAAATAAAAAAAAAAAAAAAAGAAATGGGCAGCCAATACAACCTATAGCTGGAGTGATTTTTGGGAAAGAGAGGGAGAGAAGTTTAGTTCGTTTTTACTTGAAATTGTAATGTGTAACCAAGTGTATGTGTTACTTATTAAAGAAGGATTGAAATAGGTTATTTTAATCAAATTAGGAGTGTTTCAAAGGACAGAAGGACAGCAAAAAGAGGTCAAAAATCTGCCATGAAGTGATGAGTGAAGTGTAGAAAGATTGAAATGAAAAAGAGGTGATGTGTGAAAAGTATAATATAGGTATGGGTTTGTAAGAGTACTTTCTTTATAAATAAAATAAAAATTAAAAAAATAGAAAATGCATTCCAAATTTTTGTAGCATAATTTTCATAATTAAAATAATATAACTAATTAATTTATTTTAGTGAATTATCAAATAAGTTACCGAGTATGATCAAAATACATGAATGAGTTATAATTGATATTTTATAACCCGAAGAATTCTAAAAGGTTGTTTTATGAAAATAAAAATATTTTTCAAATATTTTTCAATTATTAAATTAAATTAATTTATTTTATTTTTATTATTTAGTCTTAAACAGAAACTGATCCGTAAAAACCGAAACGAACTAAATTTTAGAAAAACAGAATTTTCTATGATCTATAAAATATTTATCTAAAAAATATAAGGGTTTACAAGAGTAGTAAAACTGCGTAATGAATAGTGCAGAAGACTAGTTAATTACCAGTAGTAAAGAAATACGAATATAATCACAAAATCAGATATTTCTAATTATCGAAAAATTATAAAACTTATCTTTTGAAATCTTTATGAAAATGTTTGTCTAACAGTATTAATGGTATATTTTTTATATCTCGATCCCCGAGACATGCTTTTCAAAGTCTGTATCCGAACGGGTTCGAAATAGGTCAAAAATTTACCAATGTGATATTTTTAAGTGACCTTATATTACTACTAGTTACTCTACACACTTTAACCACACCTCGGCCTCTGGGGCTAAGAGTGTGAGATTGCCGGACTTAAACTACTATATTCACTTAGGGTTCCCAGATGATTTTCCGGTTTATATCTTTGATAATTTGGGAACCGATGATTTTATGTTATACAACACATTTAGTTTGAGAAATTTATTTTAAATTTTATTTTTGTAAGTATTTAATACCTCTTAACGTATTCGGAATTCTCAAATTTGGGTTTTATTTCTGAAGGTTTATCGTTATTTACTTTTTTTTTATAATTTGTTTTTGAGTTCTGTATTACCCGATTTTACAAGTCAGAGTTAAGTATAGAATTTGTCATACGTAGTGGTTTTGGATTTAAAGACTGCTGAGTTCTTATTTTATTTTTAAGGATTCTTATTTTCTCAAGATTAAGAAATTTCTAGATTCGTTTGTGATTTAGGACTAGTCAAAGTTCGGTTTTAATTTGGAGTCATTTTAGAGTTTATCTTCGATGTTTATTTTGGAATTATTTACTAAAATTTTAAGGGGCTTACATCCTCCCCACCTTAAAGAAATTTTTGTTCGCAAAACTTGTTACGTGTATATCATTTATTGAGAAGAGATTGTGAATTTCGAGTTATATCTCTAGCACCGGTTTATGCTTTGGTTTGTATCATTTTAAATTTTGTATGGTAGATATTTTATGAAATATAGCACATAAAAATTAATAAGATTTGGCTTAGCGATTCCAACCTTTACTTACATGACTCTTTTGGAAAACGACACGGACTTGACTCAAGACCACAGACGACCTGACTCGACAGACACTAGACAACTTACGACAACACGACCTTTCATGACTCGATTACTTTGACCAACGAAGGTTGTAGATTCGCTTCTCCATTCTTAGGTAGTTGTATATACAATATTGTGCTTTGAGATCCATATTTCTTTAAACAATAAAGTCATCATTGTTTTAAAACTCTTATCATCGTGATCATCTTGATAGGGTTGAAATCAAGAAATCTCATTGCTTTATTGTATAATTATTACTTATGAAGCTCTTATGGAGTTTGGTAATTGAGATTTGATTACTAAAGTTTTAAATTTTATGCAACGGCCATCATAGATTTTCGATCTTTCAAAGTTCTTCATTCACAAGAAGTTGTATGAGGGTGTCTTAGAATTTGCTAAATTAATCGAGTTTTGTTTTAGTTTCCATCATTGGCTCATACTAGCTTATAATGGTCTTGAACTTTCCTATTCTTAGTCTAGCTATTTAATCTAGGGATATTTCTAACAACCTATCTCCTTGATTTTATTGGTAGGCAAAATATGCGGTAGTCTGAGGGTATAGCGTTAACTTGGTACCGAGTTGCATCTTTGATCCTCACTTCCTTCCATGGCAAATGGACTCAGTTCCTCATCACTAGCTTCTCCATACTCTAAATATTTGTGAGGGTTGTAGACAAGATTTCCAGATGAAGATGTTCCTAAAGAACTTCGATTTTCCTTTGTTGCTTTTATTCCTAGTATATCTCTTCCTCTCCTTCCTCGGTAGATTCAGTGAAGTAACATGTGGGTTATCCCGTTCAAGGCATGTTTTAGCCAAATGTCCCATTTTTGTGCAAAGAAAGCATACGGTGGCTATTTTTTTGGGACACTTCTCAATTTTGTAACCAGGGTCCCTACAGAGCTAATACTTAAATTGAAGTTATGGACACTGTATAGGGTAATGCTTCCTCTTACATTTCCAACATTGTATCTTATCCAATATCGTGTCTTCTTCCCTGTTTGGGTCATCATCCAAATGGAGTGTTCCAACTTTTCGAATTAAGGTCATTGCAACACAAAACTCCATTTCCTTATGATTTCTTTCTTGCCTCCTCCTTTGGGCATTTTCTACTATCAGTGCTCTTTCTAGCAATCCTTAATAACTCCTGATATCAAATTCCTCCAATCGAGTCCGAAGATCTTCTTTTAAACCATTCAGAAACACTTGTATTTTGAGTTCCTCACTTGTTTATATGATTCCGGAGTGTATTGCAATAATCTATTGAACTCGGTTTCATACTATTCCATACTACGATCTCCTTGTGAGATATTGAGGAAATCTGTACTGTACTAGACTCTTAAGCTCCTAGGGAAATATTTATCCAAAAACTCATATTTAAATATCTCCTATGTAACTGGAGGCATCAACTCTCTTTCCTTAGACTCCCACCATACTCAGGCATGCAGGCGGAGCATATAGGTCCCATAACTGCCTCTCAAGTGGTGTGGTACCTCAAAAGCATTGAAGGATCTCTCAATGTGTGCTAATCAATCCTCTGTCTCATCTGGTTTTCCAAAAGCTCCGTCGAAATATTGGTTACACTTTATGAAGCATGGTAAAAGGCTTTGGTGGAATTGAGGCGATGGTGGCCTGTCTTGCGTCGTTTCTTGCACATGTCTTACAAGTATAGATGTTGAACTAGCTTGAGTCTGTTGCATGTAATTTCTTATCTAACTAGTAAGCCGTTCAATCTTGATTGAAGTATCTCCCTCTTGGTTAGGTGGTTCAAGTATCGTTCGGTTCTCGAGTCCTAAAGGAATCATGACGAGTTCTTGTTTTGGTTGAGTATGTCTTCTACAGCTTTATTAAGCTCGGGTGAAAATTCTAAATCTTCTATCATGTTTTAGGCGTTCAAAGAGACTTAAAGAAACTTATCGGAAATACAAAACACAGAAATGCGGAAACAAAAACATACATAAGAAACATTGAAATTCTACTGAAATCAAAATCAATAAGAGGAACTTCATAATATTCAAAACGAAATACATTAAATCAAGAGAAGATGTAAGTCTTCCTTTATAAAAGTTCAAAAAGGATGCAAAACATACATTGGAGTCAAATCATGGACTAGATGATTAACCATAACATTGGTTTACATTTTCAAAATATTTTTGTTCTTTTTACCCAAAAAATTATTTGCTCCTAACGCTCAATGAGAGATCTATTGCTATTTCTATGAGACTGACTTCGTCCAAGCAAGGGCAGCTATCAACTTGTTAATTCTTTTGGGGGCATCTACTTGTCTAGTATCCCGGTATTTGCAGATGAAGCACTCTAGGTTTTCTTCCTTGGAGTCCATAATCTTATGCTCGGGATCCCCACAGAGGTAACACTTGTGCTTCAATTGTAGACACTGTTTTAAATAATGACCTTCCTTGCACTTCCAGCAATTGATCTGACACCTCTTAAAAGGTTCATTCTTAACAGATAGGCTAGTTATCTTAGACCTCCTGACTTTGGAGCTTGAACTAGCCATAGAAGGAGTCTCAATTCCTTGCATTGTCGCTTGGTGGGGTCCTTCACTTGAACCGGCACATTCCTAATAAGCACTTGTTGTAAGAGGAGCTTTTGTGCATCCACTAAACACCCTAGAAGGTCTATGACTTGTTGCATTGGATCTTGTGGTGGTAGAGTGTCTCTCACTTGTTGTTACTCGAGAAGGTTAGTCGATTGTTGCATGTTCTCCTCAGGTAGTCTCCTAGAAACAAGACAAAACAGTCACGTTATCCTAGTTATACTACACACTAGTTGCTTATGGTTTAAAAAAAAGTTACAACTTTTTATTTTCTTTAAACTAGTTTATTTAGAAAAACGGTGAAAGCACGCAGTTAATCCTTTCCACCTAATGGTCTTATAGGTCAAAGGGGTAATCTACCATTTCTATTATTGGTTGAACCAAGAGTCGAGTAAGGTCACTTACTCCTGTATTTTGCAGTTGCTAGAATAGATTCAATCGTCCCCTTAAATATTTTCAATCTTCCTTCCTTATATGTCTATTTCTATGTTTTCCAGAAGTCTCCAAGATAGAATTCAAATCTTTAATAATCGAAAGTCATACCTTAAGGGTCATATAGTTAAATCCAGTTTCTTCTTTACTTAAGGGTTATCTAACACCCACCTATCCATTCCTAAGATCGTATCTTAACATTCTATTCTCCTAAAGTCTTCCCACCTAATTCCCAAAACCTTGTTGCTCTGATACCAATTAAACTGTCACGCCCCGAAGGATACCTTAAACGTGGTACAGTCCGCCGAACACAATTTTAAGCCTAGGAATGACCACTTTAGTTACACGAAGGCTTCCATACTATGTACAAGGCGTCTAACATATGGATGAGACACATTGGAGTGATACATTTTATATTGATACAACTTGAGTAACAATGTAAAGGAAATACAATTCGCTATACTTTAATTACAATTCATCAAAAGATTTCACTACATAAAACTATTACAAAGCAATTCACAAAACCTAGCTAATATCTTCATGTCTTCTTACTTGTTGCTAGAGCCTCGAGATCATACTTGGCTCCAGACATCTCGGTCCCCCGATAGCATTCTTAAGTCAACCTATTCATTCAAATATCTATTGGGGTATAAGCTACACTAGCTTAGTGAGAGTTCCCTTAATTTCGAACCATAACAAGCAAGTTATAAATCATCCATATGTTATGCATGAAACAAACACATGAGCAGGCAATTATGTATGGGTATCCGAACCCGTACACAGAACAGATTTGCATCCTCCGTATCTAGGATCAGGATGGTATTAAAAGTCTACACGACCTGCTGCGAATCCCCAAGCCCCCAACTCTTAGAAATCGACTCGGCTCGGCTAGGCTCATTCATGGAATACATCCCCGGTGCGCTTTAGTTTCCTATGAATAAACTCTGATACCGGGTCTCATTCTCCAAACGTGACCTTGGACCATACCAATCATCTGGTGTAGGAGTAGCATGCTACCAAATGTAACTCGATCGATGCAATGCATGACCAATTTATTTTTGCTTAGGTCAAGTTATCATACATTCTTTAGAGTGACCAACCAATATCATACACATAAACAAAACACAATATGAACAGTGCAATTATCCAATCGATTCATGGTTTCGATATGTTTAGTATTCTTTAGCATACATACATCAAAGTCTCATCATCTATCCCATCCCCATTCATATTGGTTTTTATCTTGTTCCTATAATTCTAATGCAACTAGCTAAAATCACAAACAAGGTAACAAAATAAGAGGAAAACTCATATGTCCATTGGACTGAAGAAGGATTGAAATAGGTCATTTTAATCAAGTTAGGAGTGTTTCGAAGGACAGAAGGGCAACAAAAAGAGGTCAAAAATCTGCCATGAAGTGATGAGTGAAGTGTAGAAAGATTGAAATGAAAAAGAGGTGATGTGTGAAAAGTGTAATATAGGTATGGGTTTGTAAGAGTACTTTCTTTATAAATAAAATAAAAATTAAAAAAATAGAAAATGTATTCCAAATTTTTGTAACAGAATTATCATAATTAAAATAATATAACTAATTAATTTATTTTAGTGAATTATCAAATAAGTTACCGGTATAATCAAAATATGCGAATCTGAGTTATAATTGATATTTTTTTAACCCGAAAAATTCTAAAAGGTTGTTTTATGAAAATAAAAATATTTTTCAATTATTTTATTAATTTATTTTATTTTTATTATTTGGTCTTAAACAGAAACTGATCTCGTAAAAACCCGAAACGAACTAAATTTTAGAAAAATAGAATTTTCTATGATCTATAAAATATTTATCTAAAAAAATATAAGGGTTTACAAGAGTAGTAAAACTACGTAACTAATAGTAGTGAATAGTGCAGAAGACTAGTTAATTACCGGTAGTAAAGAAATACGAATATAATCGCAAAATCAAATATTTCTAACTATCGAAAAATTATAAAACTTATCTTTTTGAAATCTTTATGAAAATATTTGTCTAACAGTATTAATGGTATATTTTTGATATCTCGAGCCCCGGGACACGCTTTTCAAAGTCTGTATCCAAACGGGTTCGAAATAGGTCAAAATTTACCAATCTGATATTTTTAAGCGACCTTACATTATTACTAGTTATTCTACACACTTTAACCACACCTCGGCCTCTAGGGCTAAGAGTGTGAGATTGCCGGATTTAAACTACTATATTCCACTTAGGGTTCCTGGATGATTTTTCAGTTTAGATCTTTGTCAATTTGGGAACTGAAGATTTTATGTTTATACAACACATTTAGTTTGAGAAATTTATTTTAAATTTTATTTTTGTAAGTATTTAATACCTCTTAACGTATTCGGAATTCTCGAATTTTGGTTTTATTTCTAAAGGTTTATCGTTATTTACTTTTTTTTTATAATTTATTTTTGAGTTCTGTATTACCCAATTTTACAAGTCAGAGTTAAGTATAGAATTTGTCATACGTTGTGGTTTTGGATTTAAAGACTACTAAGTTCTTATTTTATTTTTAAGGATTCTTATTTTCTCAAGATTAAGAAATTTCTAGATTCGTTTGTGATTTAGGACTAATCGATGTTCGGTTTTAATTTAGAGTCATTTCTAGAGTTTATCTTCAATGTTTATTTTGGAATTATGTACTGAAATTTTCGGGGCTTACAATTGTAATAAGCACGATGTACAGTATGCATAAAATAGAATAGCACTAACGTAGTGTAGTGAGAGAATGTCTTGAGCAAAAGAATCCTGTTTCTTCTTGCTTTAGAAACTCCTAAAGTTTTCTAGATAAAATCATTTTAACCCATTGTTTGTAATGTCTGCAAGTTTCTGCACTAAATTGTAATATTCTTCAATTAATTTCATATTATTTCTTCATATCATGTTCGTAATTTCTAAATCCAGGAAGAAATAATCTCTTATAGCTTAGGGTTTGTGAATCTAAATCTTGATTTATGTGGTTTCAAATGCACTTTCAATTCAATATTGACAGGGTTATTGTAATTAGTAACTTGATTTTAATTTCGTGAGCCTAATTGCATGGTGCACATGTTAGAGTCACTTTTTATTTCAACTGAATAGGTTGAAAGGTCATTCTTTTGAATGGATCTGTGGCGACTGATGAGTCAATTCTAATATCTTGAGAGAAGGTAAGTGAAGACATTCTGTCACTTGTTTTAAAATTCATTGAGTTAGTTTTAAAAACAAAGGATTCTTAATCTTTATACGAATCTAGGCCAATGATAGCTTGAGAAGAGATTCCAGTAACCTTGTATAGATTTAGAACTACTGAGTTTGAGAGAGGCTTCAATTTACCTCAGTAAATCCGGTGGTGCAAATACCCCGACAAACAACTCTCTCTCAGAGATTTGTTTTAAGAAATCGCATGATATGGAATTGGTGAAGCAAATCCTAGGCTATTATCTTGCATTGTTGCCAACCGACACTTAATTTTGCTTGGAGAATATTTGTAAATATTATTAACATTAGCATAACTTCTATTTTCATTATGATTTGCTAAATTTTTCTTTGGCTAGACAATGTATAAAATGTGAATATGATAGATGCCACAGATTTTCTTGGGGTTCAACCTAATTCTTTTTGTACTATTTCAATGAGTGCACTTGCCTTATTGTTGGTAAATGCTAACCAAAGTTGGACAAAACCAATTAGCTTTATAAATTCCGAAAGCTTCTACTTCGAGTTATTCTTTTAAAATGGGGTTTTATAACCATATACAGCTCAAACCAGCACCAAACAAACAATCAACCAGCCCTCCCCTTACCACTCACCCCACTACTCCCCCCACCCCACACCACTCTCATTGTACGAGGATAAGGAGAGTAAATTACTCATACTAAATTCGTGAGGCTAGCCTAATGGATTGAGGTTCTTGTCACTCTTCTATTTGAGCTACATCCTCTAAGCTTGTGAAAGAGATTTTACTTCTAACCCTTTGAGCTTTACGTCCCCCATTCTCATGGGTGGAGCACTAATACTTAAGAATCATTTTAACCTTGGTAAAGCTGTCTAGAGACAGGGTTGACGAGCTTAATTCTTTTTTTTTTTTTTTAGTTGAGTAATTGCCATGGACCCTAGTTTTACAAAGCTTGCTGGGGAAGCTTTATTTGAATTTAAAAAGACGTGGCGAAGGATGTGACAGCTGTGCTAATTTTTCCTGATGTTTGACACCGCTCGTGCCATTATGACGTTCAGGCTACCCAAAATTCTTCCCATGTTCCAAGGAATGGGGTTAGCCACATCTTCCCTTTATTCGCTATAAATAGTTGCACTCCAAGGAGAGGTTCCTCGTCTAAAATTTTTCCCAAGTTTTAGTTGTGAAAAACGATTTTACTTTTGAAGACTGTGGTGTCCTTTTCCTTGTGTCGTTCCAAGACTTCCATTATGTCGAGCTCAAGTAAATCTTATTCTCAATATTTTTCACATGATTCAAAAGGTAGGGTACAATAGGTTGTGGATGAGATGGGGAGAGGTGAAGGAGAAACTAGTTCTTGCTCAGGGGATTTAAGCTTGGGTGGAGAGAGAAGGTCGACAAGTAGAGATTCAACCTCAAAAAGTGGTAGCTATGGGGAGGCCATTAGGTTCACATTACCAATGTCAAAACGATAGGCCATTATGAACTTGAGCTCACATTCTGAGTTAGCCAGCAAGATATATTAATTTCATTTAGATGTATATACTCTCGATAGTCAGGCGACAAAGTCTATCGATCCCTTATACTCTAGGGTTATCGATGGTTTGGGCTGTAACAGGATCATTGAAGGTGATCTTGAGGTGATTTGCTATGAAAAGATGCAAAGTGCTTCCGACGAATAGAAGGTCGTAGCGCCTTCTCATTATGACCAAGTTTGCTTGCTGGAAGAAGGGAGGTTCACCTTTATGGTAGGTCATTCAAGTTTGGGTTGAGGAGGCCATTTTCTCCTTTTCAAAAGGAGTTCTTCTAGCATTGCAGGTTATGTTCTACTTAGTTGTTATTCAATGCCTAGCATATTTTGTGGCTTTCAAAGCCCTTTGCTTAGGTATATGCATACGACATACCCTCATCCTATTTCAAAGGTACTATTCACACAAGAATCCAAATCTAGGTGATGGTATCTCACAAGGCAGGTTAGAAGCTTGTATAAGCTCCTCAAAGGGCTTACTAGCTCGAATGGGTGAAGTTCGAAGAATGAGTACTGGGTAGTTGGAGTGAAGGAAAGATCCTAGTACAAGTTTGATTTCTAGGTGAAATGGTACCAACCCATTTGAGTTAGGAAAACTTCGAGGTTGAGGCCACATGATAATAAAAGGTAGAAGGATATAGATGACTTCCTGAAGAAGCAAGGTAGGAGACCCCTGAATGCCAAGCTTGCTGTGAGGAACGTTTTAAAAAGGCTACCTTCATCATACGAAAAAGGCAAGAAGGCCATGACATCCAAAGGTACATGTAATGCCTCAAAAATTCAATTCGACTAATTAAATAACTTAAGGTGCGACCGCCACGTATAATACTCTAAAGTATTACACACTAAGGCTTTCTTTAAAAAGATTTTGTTTATCTTGGACATTGCTACTCAATTTTAGGTTATGAAATCCTTCAGTTAGATTCTGGCAACAATTAGATTTAGCAGCATAAATAAATTTTATAAAAAAATATTTCTACATAAAAACATTTCAAACTTTCATTATTACAAATGGAAAAACTTTCCCTTAAACAAATCTTTACAAAAGCAAATTTATAAAACATGGGCACTAACAAGCCCTTAAATGAAAATACAAATTTATATATAAATACAGTCTCTATAAAACAAAACAACTAAAATGCTCAACGCTCCTAACTCACTTCACTCATTCACAAATCCTCTCCGAATCATCAGAAGCACCCAAAAACCCGAGACAACATCATCACATCAATCATCATCAACAACAACTGCATCATCAACAACATCATCATCATCATCAAATCATCATCATCACCAACATTATCATCATCAACTTCATCAACATCGTCTTTATCAACAACAAAACTTGTAAAAAGAATAACAACAATAAGAATGAGCCGAAGCCCAGTACACAGTAACACAATTACACACGGAGTGACACACGAGCTTAACAAAATGCAATGCACAATCAACAAGTTATTATCTTTTCTTTAAAATAAACAAATCAATATGGGAGTATTCAAACTCGACATCAAGGATCTAGTATCACATCCACCTCCTTGAGTGGTCCCTACTGTTCATACAGACTAGGCAGCCCCATCATCTAGCATAACCCGTAATACTAGGAGATCCTGAGTAACACACCATGACGCTCAGGGAGTTGATATAAGCAGCTTGAATACTTATATCTCCTAGATGATATATCCAATAAAAGAAAATAACTTCATATGGGGTCGACAGCTGTTACACGACTTCGCTTATCTCAGTCCATAACATCACCTAGTCCAACTGTTCCCATAAACATTTGAACTAAATCATGCCACTTCATTCTAAGCGTAAGCAAACGTTACACCGATACCATCTTCCTCATCAGTTACTCGCTGTACCACTTAGGAAAATCTTATCAAAGACAGGGATGGCCTAAGCGCCTAATCTACCGTGCCCCCAATCTAAGCAAGGTGCTGCTCCTCGAACCGGATACCAATCTGCCATACCGGGCCAGATACGGATTTAAATAGTGGAATAGAAAACCAATTCAAACAATTATTAGGCCAAGTTTAAGTTCTTAGTCCATTTAAGATACCTATCCTAACATCCAACACGTAAGTTACTACGTACCTTGAATATGAAATCCAAACATAGCCTCGAAAGGAATTTCAGAAAATCCAGAAGACAAATCAGATATCCACTTCTGTTAAGGAAAAAACTCGTACAAGAAACTAAACTAAACTAATCATCCACTTCATCAAAATCATACAAGAACTTAAGATATTTGTCCATTCATCTCAAACTCATTTTATTAAGGCCCTATTTGAGCAGATACTAAATAAGAACCCTACTATGGCTGTGAAGATCGCCCCGCCAAAATATGGACAGTTCTCATTTGTCTGTCAAAGAATTTCTTTTCTCTTTGTTTATAGTTTTTTATTACAAAAGCATTAACAAAGAATTCATATACCAAAAACATTCATTTTCCAAGTAAACACACATTTGAAACAACATATTCCCAATATTATTCAAAGATCATCCTAATTCATTCAACTAAGCTAATTAATAGCTATTAACCCATTTTAGCTTAACATTAGCAAAATTTATTAAAATTAATCATTTGATTCATTTACTAAGTCAAGTTGATTAAACTTAGACAATCTAATTCATTTTAACTTAGTAAAGTTCATTAAGCTAAGTTGGACTTAGATTAATTATTAATTCATTATATATCTAAGATCTATGTCAATTTGAGCTTAAATTAACTTAAACTTAGGCAAATTCATCAAAGTTAAACAATCTAATCCATTTTAGTTCATTCAAGTTCATTTAGTCAATTTGGACCTAGGTTTGTTAACTAAGTTCATTTTATAACTAACTTCTAGATTTAATCTAATTATTTGTTAAATCTATAAATCTACTTAACTCATGTTTAATTACATCAATTAACTCACATAACACATCAAATGTCACTTATCTATCTCATTTTAACTTAAAAATATTCATTTCATAAGTTAAAACACATTTAACAAACCAATACAAGTTTTTAACTTTGTTTTGGAAAGTGTAGCAGTTGGAAAGAATTAAAATTTAAGCATTAATAAGTTTTGAATTTTTAAAAACTCAAAACATGAAAATTATATATTTCTTTTTAAGCTTTCCAACGCAACTTGAATCATCTCAATCAGAGGTTGGATGAAAAAGTTATGAGCAAATTACAAAACAACATCGTAACAGGGAAGAGATCAGAATTGAAACGCCCTCTCATATGGGGCCGTTTGGGAGGCCGTTTCAACCCAGTGATATTGCACTTTTCCATCTGAGAGTGATACACCCTTGTATATGGGGCAATTTCAATTCATCAACACCCTCACCCCATCCCCCCCCCCCCAATATAGGGCCTTTTAATTCAAGGAAAGTTCATTTTCAAAGTCAGAGGGTGAAACACCCTTCCATATGGGGCCATTCCAATTCATACACTCCCTCATATAGGGCCGTTTCAAAATTTTTCGTTTTCCCCTGTTTTGAACACAAAATTTTGTAAACTTTTACACTTTCAAACCTTCTTTAAACTCATCCTAAGTTTCCTAAAGCTTGTTATATGACCAAAATACCATTCAAACAACACAAACTCTACTTCTAATCATCAAACACCCAACTACAATAACAAAACTCAACTTCACTATGGATCATCTTCTTCATCACAACTCAACTCCCAACAACATTAATCCAACATACACATATATAAACAACAATCCCAACTCATTTCAACATCAATTCATCATATATAAACAAAAACAAGAATCAAAACAACATAAAACAAATATACTTAGCTTTTGGAATACATGAAATTTTCCTTCTTTCTTCTTGTTGAAGCTTTTCTACTTGATTTCTTTCTCCAATATTGTTTCCTAACTTTGATTTGTCTTTTGATTCTCTTGAATTTGAGATTTCTTGAAACAAGAAAGAGAGAAGAAGAAGAAAAGAACAAGAAAGAAATGAGAGAAAGAAAGAAATGGGAATGAATAAGGAAAACAAAAATAGAGAGGCATGGGATAGGAGAGAAAAAGAGAGGATAAGTTTAATAATTTAGGATATTTTTAAAATAAAGGTGTACGTTTAGAACTATCAGATCAATATCTATAGTTTTAGAAATATTTAGGAGATGATTTCAAAACCAATAGGTTAGAAATTAAGAACTTAAAGTAAGAACTTAATTTATATTTTGGATAAAAGATATTTAATTTGAGCTCAGGTTTAAGAACTGATATTTTTATACAAATACATGAACTCAAATTTTGTAAAGATTTAGGAATTGATATTTTGGCTATAGATTGAAGGTTTAGGAATCATCTAAACATTTTAATGACATGTTTAGAGATTTTAGGAATTTAAAATCTCAAATTCAACTTAATTATTTACTAATCTAATTATTTCAACTTGTCTAATTATATCTTATGATTCATTTAACTTATCCGAATCTATTTAAAATCAATTTCTAATGTATATTGAGATTTGGGTCATTTCAGTATGAAACAATTTTTCAAGTGTGGATGTAGTCTCCCTCTCTCCCTCCCTCCCCACCCTAATCGAGTCGAGCTCTTAACAAGGAAAAACTTGTCGGGTTTATTGTTTTTATACTGTTTTTTAAGATATTGAAATGTAGATGGTAGACATCAACACGATTCTTCCAAGGTTGTCAACTCATAAGAAGAAAAAGGTTGTAGTAGTAATAAACTTGTCTTCGAAGAAGCGAGTTGTTGAGGTCATTGTGCAGGACTAACTTTATCTTGTTCAAGTGGATGTTCAAGGGTACACCATCATTGAGTCCCTAGGCTATGAAACAAAAGTAGAAGGAGATTCTTGCTATTGAGGCAAGTGTCTAGATTGTGCAAACTCCACTAAGCCATCAGTCTCTCGAGGTGCAAAACTTGCCCTTCCCTTCTCTAGTTGTTATTTCTCCAATTGCTCAGGTATCTCTTACAATTAAGGCCATTAGGAGAACTACTATTTCTTCGCTAACTTGGTTAGGTCATCAACCCATGGACAACAACCTACTACGGCCACTATAGGGGGCCCAATTGACCTCGTTAAGGAAAGGGCTTTGAAATGGAGCGATTTGAGCATTGACTCGAGTTCATTTGAGGAAGTGGTTGTTATGGAGGATAAAAGTAAGGTAAGGACCATCCTCTACGAGTTGAAGTCTAGATGAAAAGCACTAAATTTTCAGAACGTAAGATGTATGAGGTAAATTTCTCTTCTTATCTTGAGTTACGATAGGCTCTTTTAGAGATCTTATTTCTTCTTTGTGTATTGCAGGTTGTGTTGTGTATTGCAAGCTATGGTGGTCGCTGCTGAAGCAGTGATGTGCGAGAACAAATTAGGAGGGTAGTAAGTCTATTGTCTTTCTCTTTTTCCCTTCTTTTTTTTAAATAGAGCTCAATGTCTTCTGTTTACTGTATTGAGGGCTTGATAGGTCAAAAACTCACATTGATGAGTTGGAGAAAGAGCTTTCCAAGGAGAGATAGGAGAAGATTATGCTGTGGAGTGATCTCGTTGCTGCCCTAAAAAAGGAGAAGTCTGTGTAAGACATAGAATCTATGGTTTTGCATTATCAAAACAAGATGGCTAAAGCTAAATAAGAGTGTTCTTTGTTGAAGCTTGCTGCTGACGAATTTGAAAAGAAGTGGAGGGATGTGCAACAAGAACGAGACGTTATATCCCATTAGTTAAAGGAAATTACCTTAAGGTTTAACAAGTTGAAGAAGGAGGTCGATGCGTTTGACTTAGATTAGGGTGCTCATAAGGTTGGGCATTACTTCCTTTACTTTTTACCCTCCTTTTTTTTTTCAGATTCCTCTATGTTCAGGCCTAGGTTATAAGCTTGGAGCATAGGCAGATCATGCCAGAGGCGATTAGAAAGCGCTTTGTTAGGGAGCTCCTCAAAAGTAATGAGTGGATTGAGCTCCAACAAAAGATCACCTAAGAGAGTGCTAAGTGGTCTAAAATGAAGTGTTCAAGAAGTGTCTCGACTTGACCCTTGCTTCTTGGCCATCTGGCTTGGTGAGGTTTCTCCTGAAGTCAAGAAGGAAGAGGAAGATGAGGTTTATATGAAGGATGGGGTCAAAGGCTAAGGTCCCAAAGGGGGTAATGAAGGCAATGAGGCTAGAGAACCTACGATCGTACAAGCTAAGGGCATTATTTTTACTACCACCCAAGGGGATAGTCAGCAAACTCTTGTGGTTATGGCCCCTAAGCTCACTACAATTCCCAAGACCTATTACAAGTAAGGAAATCTTTGCTGATTGTCATATGGATTGGGGCATTTTACCTTTATTGTTGTTTTATTTCAAGCTTGTTTGTTGGCTCATTTGATCTATTTTCCAGCCTTCTATATGGCCTGTGTATGTAATCTTTTAAATGAAATGAATGAGATAGACTTTCTTTTTCAAATAGTTGCTCTTGTTATTTATTTTCTATCCTCTAAATTTTGATAAGTATTTATTCCCTTACTTTCCTTTGAAGCTCGTGCTCTGGCTCGATTTGTTGAATGGATATCGCTTCTTACTTAGCTTAGTTTTAATCTTATCCTTTGATGACATCAATGTAATACATAGTCATTCGGTTTATTACATTGGTGTTGCTAAACCCATGGTAGTCTAGGTTAGATGTTGATGCTTCATCTAGGCATGCCTGTCATCTTTGTTTTCTGAGGTTTCGAGTATTTTCGAGGTTCAATCAAATGGTTAGAGAAGGTTGTCTTCGAGATTCACAAGATTTGGTGGCATTAAATGTTGACTAAGATATGATTTACTCCAAGTTATAAATAACATCTTTAGCTGAATTATTTGTTATGACGTCTCAAAACTAAACTTCTTTCTATATTGATCCCCTGCTTCACACTTAACTTATCTTCTAATTGAGAGATGCTTCTACTCTTTTTCAACTTTTTTTGTTAGAGAGGTCGAGTCCTTAGAGGTTTTTGATGGTGATCATGAGCCCCTGATGATCTTTTATCTCTATACAACGGGGTTGGATGCTCCTCTAATCTTGTTTGCATGAGGTCGGAGGGGATATAGTGGTGGATTTAAGGCCTTAGGTCGGCCTCGATCTTGGTCCGACTCCCTTTTGTACTTCTAAGCTGGGATTGGAGTTGTGTTTCTCTTCTACGGCATCGAGGTTAAGATCGCTTAACCTTAGGATTTATACTAGTGGCCATGGCGATTACTATGTAGTGGACAGAGATAGTTGGGGCTTGTCCTCTTTCTATGGCCCGCTTTCCTGATGGCTTATTTAGGTCCGAGGTCATCGTGGAGGGGGGAATCGACCTTTTCTCACACTCCAAGTTACTTTCCTTGAGCCATTTTCATGGTGAGTGGAATGGAAAAAGGCTAGATGTTTTGGGGTAACCGTTGCTAGTGGTAGCTAAGTTTGGCCATTTCTTATTGGAGGCCATCCACTAGCTAATTCTCGAGCTGGGATTCCTAAGCAATTGGTGCACCACCATCTTGCTTGTTTCAAGTCATGGTGTGATCCTAGTGCCTTGGACCCAAAGACTGTTCTTCTACTAGCTCGAATACCAGATGTTAGCTTAAAGATTGGATGTTACTCAACTCGAAGGTCAACCGAACTTGTAGACCTTTAGGCTAGCGAGTGTCCTCACAAATCTTTTGGTCGGGTTGCCAGTCAAAACTACCCTGACTGAGATGCCAGTTAAACCACCATAATTACTTTACACTAAATGAAACGAACTTTATTGTGTTCTAAGTTCTTTTCTCCTTGTTGTTTTGCCATTCGAGCTCATGTTTTGTAGGTCGTGTGTTGTATTTGATTCTAATCAACTGTAGATTTGATTGAATTGCTTATTGCACATATCAGGTTGTGCTTTAGATGTTGTTTGAGCTTTTTTTAACAAACACTTCCTTCGATGGGGTACACTTTGGGCTTCTTAGCAGGTTAACCCTTAAAAGGGAATTACTTGAGCTTGTCATGCGATTTACCCTCGAGGGGGAGTCATCTAAGCCCTTAGATGGGAGTTACCTTCGAGAGGGGGTTACCTAAACTCTTTATGGCAATCATCCTTAAGAGGGAGTTGCCTAAGCTCTTTTTGGGAGTCACCCTTGGAAGGCGTTACCCGAGTTCTTTATGGGAGTCATCCCTGAAAGGGAGTTATGCAAGCTTTTTGTGGGAGTCATCCTTGAGAGGAAGTTACCCGAGCTCTTTATGGGAGTTGCCCATGAGAGGGAGTTATCCAAGGTCTTTATAGGAGTCACCATTGAGAGGGAGTTACCCAAGCTCTTTATGGGAGTCAACCTTGATATGGAGTTGCCCAAGCTCTTTATAGGAGTTACTATTGAGAGGGAGTTGCCCAAGCTCTTTCGACATGAGAGGGAAAAGTTCTTTGAACTCCTAAAGCCTTTGCCGACCTTTTTATTCTAGTTGAGCTTCAACTTAGTAGTTTTTACATGGTAGCATTTCATTCAAAGAAGAAGAAGATTAATTTTACTATCATAACATTTTTATTTTATTCATGTGTTTTTTCTTGGACTGTACCCATCAGTGGAAGGAATTTACTAATTCCTATTCTTGAACTTTATACAAATGTAGTATAGATGATCATGGTGGGGGTAAGCCTTCTCACTCAAAAAACCTTCTTAGGTTGTTTGCATTCTAGGTCCTTGGGACGAGCTCACCCTCTAGTGTTTTAAGCTTATATGTTCCACTCCCCAAGGCCTCCTTTACCCTAACTGGGTCTTCCCAGTTTAGTGCAAGGATTCCCCGAGCTTCTTTTAAGCTAGTTACCTCTAGCTTTCTACAAACTAGGTCACCTGGGAGGAAAATCTTGTATTTAACCTTCTTGTTGTAGCATTTGGCAAGTTGTTGCTACTAGGTTGCCACTCTCTTGTTGACAATGTCTCAAGTCTCCTCTATCAGTCTAACTCAACCCTAAGGCCTACCTCATTGATAAACTCATCTAAGATTGAACTCGGTTGGGATTTGCCTGATGGTATGAAACCTATAGTATGCTCGAGAGTTCATCTACCCATTTGCTACTCAGCCAATCAACTTTAACTCTCAAACTTTCCATTACAGTTTTATTGATGGCTTCGATCTAACCATTTGCTTAAGGGTGACTAAGGTGTAATTGGGGGGTGATCTTATATGTACTATAGAAGTCTTTGATTGTCTTTCGAGCTGAACGATTACCATTGTCCATCATGATGGAGTAAGGGACCCTAAATCGAACTATGATGTTGTTTATAGAGAAACTGCTAGACATTTTTGTCCGTGACCTTCACTATCGCCTCAGCTTTGACCCACTTAGTGAAATAATCGCATCCGATTATGATGAATTTTTATGTTCGGACGAGATAGGAAAAGGACTAAGGATGTCTAGCCACTAGATGGTGAAAGGCCATGGGCTAGTGAGATAGTGAAGATTTGAGCTATGGGTATACTTGATGGGTGTAGTCTTTTAGCACCTCTCACACCACTGCACGAATTCTTTAACGACAACTCGCATGGTAGGCCAGATGTATCTAGCTCAAACGACTCTGGTGCATAGATTGGGCTTGACACGATTGCTACATTCCTGAATGTAGTGATCTTCCAAAACTCGCTATCCCTCCTTGAGGTGCAAGTAGCAAAGTAGGTGAAAAATAAAGCCCCTCTTGTATAGGAACCCATTGATTAGGTTGTAATTCGCAGCTTAGTGCATCAGTCTCTTGGTGTCTGTCTAGAGGGCAAAGTTCCGTATTTTAGGTATTTTTCAATTAGTTCAACTAGCTCGGTAGAGGAGGGGTATCTTGAAGCTCGACCACTTCTTGAGTCTTTTTCTTTTCATAGTGGATTTTTCTGGGAGAAACTCCATGAAGATCTTTCCTTCAAGCTTATTGAGATTGAAGATCATCAAGGAAGTGAGCTTAGAAAGTTTGTTAGTCTTGAGTGTTGCTCTTGGTACCTTATCATGTCTTAAGGATGGCAGTTCCTTAGTCATGGATGGGACTGTCTTCAAATATTCAACCATTTCCTCATTCTTTGCTTTGTCAGTGCCTTTTATTTGTTGCACCATGACCTAAGAATTTGAAAAAAATTTCAACTCCCCTGTGTCTACACCAAGGTTTCCTGGCAAGCTTAATCCGGTAATTAACCTCATATTCCTTGCATTATTGCTTGTAAGGAAGCCAAACTTTAGACATAGTGGATTTTGATCCTATGGGTCCTTTTAAAACCAGACTGCCTCTCCCCCTCACCCCGTGGGGTACGTATGATCTATCTACATGGAAGGTCCATGTAGTCTTTTACTGATCTTTAGGTTTTGGTAGGCCTATGTATTCGACCACAAAATCTGCTAACACTTAGGCTCTGATGGCATCACGAGCTCACTATACCCCATATGCACTGAACTCAATAACATATTTCATCATCTAATCGGATACATCGGGCTTTTGAAGGACAATCCTTAATGGCACATTGGTGAAGACGATGATCTAATGTGCCTAGAAGTAAGGGCATAGGTGTCTAGCTGATATGGCCACTATCGGGGCATATTTTTTTAGCTTTATATATCTTTCCTCAACTCTTTGTAGGTTGTAATTTATGTAGTGCTCAGGTTGATGTTGTCGACCTTCTTCTTAATAAGGACTGTTGAAAGAGCTCGATTGCTTATTGCAAGATATAAGTATGGATCTTCTCCCTTGATCAAGGTCGATAACACTAGTGGCTCTGCCAAGAAATGTTTGAGCTCTTCGAAGGCCTCTTGGCTTTTTTAGTCCACTCAAACTTGTTTTTGAGAATTTTGAAGAATTCAGAACACTTTTTGGCACTCTTAGGTAGAAATGTATCAAAGGTGGTTACTCTGCCTGCAAGTCATTATGCATCTTTGACAGAAGAAGGGGTCATCTCCAAGATAGCCTTAATCTTGAAGTTAGCTTGATTCCCCTTTGGGATATGACATAGCCCAAAAACTTCTCCGAAGTGATTCTAAATACACTTTCTATGGGTTAAGACTTATGTTGTGAAAGCAAAGGCGGTTGAAAGTCTCATAGAGGTCGTAGAGGTGGTTTTTTGCCACCTTGCTTTTTAGAATCATGTCGTTAGCATAAAATTTCGTGTTTTTGCTGATCTGGGCTTTGAATACATTGACGAACAACCTCTGAAAAAGTAGCTTTATCGTTCTTTAGCCTCAAAGGCATCAACATGTGGCAGCATGCTCCAAAGGAGGTGACAAATGAAGTATAAACTTCATCATTCATATTCATTTTGATTTGATTGTAGCCCAAGAAGGCATCTATTAAGCTTAGTAGTTCGTGTCCTAAAGTGATATCAACAAATTGGTCAATTCGCGGTAGAGGAAAGTAATCTTTTAGGCACTGATAAGTAATTTTACTCTATTCTTTTCATAGGAATTCATGCTTATTTTGATGAGTTTTTGATTAAATTCCTAAGAATCTTGTGCTTTTAATGTTACATTATTGTTTTTCAACTCCTTGAATTAAAAAAAAGAAGAATCAAAGTGTTTTTAATCATATTTGGAGTAAAAACAGCAACAAAAGTGGAGAACAGGACTGTCACTCCTCCCTGAACAATACTGATCGAGGCCAAAATGTAAGACAAAACAAGCAAAAGTTAGTCTGTCACATCCTAAATTTAGCCTTCGACGTGACTCTCGACACTTTTCTAAGGAGATCGAAGCCAAACTTGAAGAAAGCTTCTACCACACCTCAATATCGAGCCATAAATCTGCCCCATGATAGTTGCTGAAGCACAGTATAAACCTTTGCCTAACTTGTGTCGTGCCTCAAATCACCAAAGCATCGAGCCCTCAAAGTGCTCAATTTAGCCCTTGATGGAAGAATGAGTAGAAATGACAACGTTTTACAAGCTAAAGTCAAGCCCTACTTTTAATGCAGCACTTGAGCATTTGACTTACCTATCGATGAGTCATTGTTTGACCACTCTATACAAACGCGCGTATGGATAAAGAATTTGCATTCTATTATAAAGAATCTGCTACGTCAGTAATAAAATTTTCATGATTTTTGTGTCATTATCCTATAAAGAAGTGTATATAACATTGTAATAAACACGATGTACAGTGTGCATACAACAGAATAGTACTAACATAGTATAGTGAGAGAATTTCTAGAGCGAAAGAATTCTATTTCTTCTTGCTTTAGAAAATCTCGAAGTTTTCTATGGAAAATCATTTTAACCCATTATTTATAATTTATGCAAGACTCTATGCTAAATCGTAATATTCTTCAATTGATTTCATATCATTTATTTAAATCATCTTTGTAATTTCTACATCAATGGAGAAATAATCTCCTACAGCTTAAGGTTTGTGAATCCAAATCATGATTCATGTGATTTCAAATAGGCTTTCAATTCAATATAGACTAGGTATTTATAAGTAGTAGCTTGATTTTAATTTCATGGTCTAATTGTGTGGTGCATGAGTTAGATTCATGTTTGATTTCAACTAAATAGGCTGAAAGGTCATTCTTTTGAATATATCTATGGCTACTAATGGAGTCGATTCCAAATATCTCGAGAGAAGGCGGGTGAAGACTTTCTATCACTTGTTTTGAAATTCATTCAATGGATTTTAAAAACAAAGGATTCTTAAACTTTATGTAGATCATGGCCGATGATAGCTTAAGAAGAGATTTTAGTAGTCTGGTTTAAATCTAGAACCACTAACCTTGAGAAAGGCTTTAATTTACCTCAGTGAATCCAGTAGTGCAAATACTCCAGCAAACAACTTTCTCTCTGGGTATTGTCTTAAGAAATCACATGATAAAGAGTTGGTGAAGCAAAATCATAGGCTGTCGTCTTACATTGTTGCAAACCAATCCCAAATTTTTCTTAGAGAACATTTGTGAATATTATTAACGTTAGCATAACTTTTGTTTTCATTATGATTTGCTAAATTTTTCTTTAGCTAGATAATGGATGAAATGTGAGAATGATAGATGCCATTGATTTCCCTTAGGATTCGACCTAATTCTTTTTATACTACTTTGATGGGTGCACTTGATTTATTATTGGTGATTGCTAACCGAAGTTGAATAGAACCAATTAGTTTTATAAATTTTGAAAGCTTCTACCTCAAAATGTTCTTTTAAAATGGGTTTTTATAATCATACGCAGCTCAAACAAACCCAACACAAATAATAACACCAAGAATTTCTGGCACTGTTTTATTTGAAGCCTAATAGGGCAATATCAAAAAACATTTCATTATTAGTCTAATTGCTAACATCTGTGAATACTATGAATAGCCCTTGTTTTTGTTTTTCTATATATATTTTTACCTATTGTACATAATCCTTTCTTTTTGTATATATTCTATCATTTTCGTTTGTTTTTGTATATATTTTAGTCCCTCTTTTTTTTTCTATGTATATATATCTGTTCTTTTTGTTGTGTTTTTTATGTTTGTAAATATTCATGTGAATATCTGTTTTTATTCTTTTGTACAGTTTGTTCTTTAATTCATTATATTATTTTCTTTGTTTATTCTTATTCTTCCAAAGTATGTTGTTCTGTTGCTTTTCTTTTGTCTGACTTTCTTTTAAAATAAAAATGTAAGATTATGATTAGGAATCACTCTTACAATTTGTTTCTGTTTAATCTAAAACCACACTGTATAGGGAGAATTCCCTGATGAGTGAATAGTGAGGCTCAGGGACTGTTCATAAACGACATTCCTGTTAGAGCTGACCAAGATAATGACAACAAAGGAGAAATACAAGAAGAAGTAGACCCTTCTAGAATATCCTAACCAAGAACCATGTTAGAGTTTTGTAGACAAAATTTAGATGGAGCCAATACAAGCATTGCAGGGCCAAGGGTTACTGCAAATAATTTCAAGATAAAGGCCATTGTGATATAGATGGTGCAGCAATACGTGCAATTTGATGGGGTGTAAGATAAAGATCCTTACACGCATTTGCAGCAATTCTTTGAAATCTGTGATACATTTAAGATCAATAGTGCTTCAGATGATGCAATCAAGTTGAGGCTATTTTCATTTTCCTTGAGAGGAAATGCAAAAAAAAAAAAAATGGTTAAATGGTTTGCCTAAGAATTCCATAACTACATGACAATAGATGGTTGATCAATTTATGAGAAAGTATTTTCCACCATCTAGAACCGCAAAACTTAGCTGACATTGCCTCTTTCCACCAGCTTGACTATGAGACCCTTTATGAATCCTTTCAGAGACGGAAGGAATTATTAGGTCGTTGCCCCCCTCATGGATTACCCGAGTGGACTCAGGTCTAGACATTTTATAATGGATTTAACTATGGGACGAAGCAATTGATTGATGCAGTAGTAGGGGGAGCTTAAATAGTAAGTCTCCTGACGAGTGTTTGAATTTATTTGAGGATATGATGAATGACCATTATCAGTGAACCTCTATTAGAACAAGGAAAGAAAAATCAAGAGGAATGTTTGAGTTAGATGCAGTGATTAATCTAACCTCCAAGATAGAGGCACTGAGTAAGAAATTTGAGAGTATGACTGTGGCAAATGGCTAATTGAGTATGATTGATTCTGGATTTGAACCCAATGTTGAGGGAATAACCTCTAAAAGTATTGAGTATGTAAACAATTTAATGGCCAAACAAATGACCCACATAGCCAAACCTATAACTAGGTTAGAGAAATCACCTAAATATTAGGTGGAGTAATAATAGTTTTCCCCAATTAGTTGGAAACCCACCAAATTTTCAAAAATAGCAAGGTTAGGGTCAGGGTTAGGGTCAGGGTCAAATAATTCTTAGAAGGTTCTTTAGAAGATTTGATTTCTCAATTTATTAAATCTTCTGAGAGCAGGCAGCAAGGAATGATGCTACCTTGAGGAACCACACAACTATCATCCACAATTTAGAGACCTAGTTAGGCCAGATTTCTAAACTTCTTTCAGAGAGACCTTAGGATTCGTTGTCATCAAACACTGTAGCTAATCCTAGAGAGCAGCCCAAGAATGATTCCTAGGATGATTATCCTATTTTCTTTTATTTGTTAATTTTGCTAAGAAAGATTAGTGTTTTTAAAGACCTTGTGAAAATTTTGTTAAAGTTTGTTTAGATAGGACAAATGTTATCCTAATGGAATTTTATGGCGTTTTTAATGGTTGTAAGACAATTTTAGGTTTTGTTGAAACCTATTTTTGGAAGGAATTTTGTGAATATTGGAAGTTTATGAATGTGTTTTTTGAATAAATGATAGGGATTGTGAATAATTTGTGATTAATCTGCAGATATTTTAAGCTGTTTTGGGAAGTTTTGCAGGTGATAAGTTTGGATATAAGCCAATTCCGTGACATTTGGAATGCTTTTAATTCTTTTTGCAGGATTAAAATAATGGCCCAAATTTAGATCTCGATTCTTTTATTCATTAATTCTTTATTTTTTTAATAAATCGCGATTAGCATTTAAGTCGCTATTCTTTGATTCTTTTATTCTTTTGTTGATAAATGAGCCGCAACCTAATTGTTGAGCCCAAAAGTTTGCCCTCAATGCATTTTAATATAAAAAGATAGAAACTATTCATTCCCTCTTTTATTACTGCATTCAAAAAGTTTTTTTCCAACCCAATAGAGCAAAAGAGTATCCTCAACATCCTTGCATCACAAAAATCACTTCTTTATATCATTTCAAGCATCAACATACTGATGTAAGCTCTATTCTTTACTTGTTCGTTATTTTTGCTGTTTTATTAAAGCATGAATGACAGATTTAGTTTGTGCACTCTAAGGTTTCAATATAAACACGATTTTTCTTATTTGTTGTGCCCGATGGAAAGAAACCAATTTGATGATTAATATGAGTTTATGTAGCTTCTTTAAGAACTTTTATAAGCTAAATTTTCAAGTAAGCAGTCACAAACTTCATTATGGTTTTTGAAATTCATCAAAGCTCTGCATAGACCTAGTTTGTTTCGGATTACTTGAAAAAGACATTAAAAGCAGTAAAAATACAACAAAGACAACAATGTGATGGATGTTTGAATGAAATGTTTGTAAGAAAAGTTTTTAAACCAGTTTTACCTTGATGATGTGTTTTTGCAAAATTTAACTTATGTTATATGTATTCTTTTGCAAAAAAATGGCACCTAAAAGAGCACAAACCCAATCACAGAAACAATCCAAAAAGGCTACACATGAGTTTAGGTCATCAGTGCAAGCAAGTACTTCCCTTCGTACTCCTCTGGGTTTGTATGCTGAAGATGGAGAAAGATATAACATATATTTAGTACAAAAGAAGATTATTGAGAATGCAGTTGTAAATTGGGATTTGTTGAGAAGCTATGGAATGGAGAATGATTTTAGAAGGTTCTTTGAAGACTCTACCTAGCAGAGGGTATTTGAAATAAAGGAAGAAGCTTTTAGAGAAGTAACATTGGCTTTCATGGCCAGTTATAGGATTAGAAGTGATGAACTAAGCGTGGATACTTTGGTTGAAATTTATACGTTTGGGAAATATAGACAAGTATCTATGAAGTAATTCATCTCTACCATGGGCTTATATGATGATGAAGAATTCCTCTACGAACCAAAATTCAAGGAGTTGCTTGTTGAGGTATCAGAAGAAGAAGTTAGGTAGTTTGTTGCTGAAGAAATCGAAGGCACTTTTACTCCTTTAAGGACTACTGGTTCCAAGTTCAAAAGCTCAAGCACAAGAATGCTCCATTATCTACTTATTAGAAGCATTTTCTCCAAAGCAGAGGGAGCATCTACAAGAGCAGAAGTAGAACTACACCCTCTTGCTAGCATGATGAAAGGGAATAGAATGAATGTTGGTTTAATAGTTGCTTGGAGAGTCAAGTATCAAGCCAGTTTACAGTGCAAGGGAACTTTCCTTGGTATGTGATTACAAGGATCTTAAAGAACATGTAAATTTGGCCAAAGAGTGGGCCCACATATGTAGCGTATAGTAGGAGGACCTTAACCAGATTCACTGGACTCTCAAAAGTATTACCACAGAATTGGAATATTAATACGTGACATGAATACCATGCTAATGTAAGTTATGCTTGTAATGCAATGCAATGCATGTCTGATTCCTTTAACGGTCAAATACAATTTACATCATATTATTTCATGACTATACTAATTTCAAAAAGTCAACAATGCATATTTCACAATCAACACCAAACAAATGTTATCACTTATAATTTAGTGAATTATTAACTAATTCAATCACCAAACAACAAACAAATCCCTGAACCCTATGCATAGTCAATTATATTTGTATTAACTTAAGTGCAACTATATTACAAACACAAGTAAGGTGATGAGATTGTTGTTACCTACCTGTTATCCAAGCCAAGCCAAAGAAATCTTCTAAGGAGATCCAAAGATTAATTTGTTTATCCTATAAAAAAGAAATAACAAGCATTTACTATTTTTCTTCGTATATATTTTATCAAACATTGGTATTTAAACCCATTTTTAGCAAATATATATTTGAAACAATAAATTCTCTTTATTATTTAAAGGCTAATAATTCACAATTATATCTAAGTTATTTATAAGTTAAGCTATTTTAACTTAACTTAATTAAGTTGATTAGGCCAACCAATTAATCTAATTATTGAATTATTTACAAAATCCATATCAAACTTAATTTCATTACTAAGTCATATTTACTTGTTCCACTAAAACATTGTTATATTTTCTGTAAGATTTTTATCAATTCAACCATGTCTATCTTAGATCATTTTAAACAAGTTCATTTTAAAAGTAATCATTTAGTTCAAGTCATTTATAACCATTAAGCCTATTCTATTAGTCTAGTCTTACTTACCATTCATCAACTTAGTTACACACATTACCTTTGCACTTAGATCTTATACTTAATATAATATACATATAACATATTCCATAATTCATATTTCAAGTTACATTAATATAAACATATCTTAACTTAACTAGTGTAAACTCCTAAAATTTTTCATAATTCTTAGAAAATAATTCTAGAATTAAATACCAAAACCAAAACCCTAAAATCAACGCAAGTTAAAACCAAATTCTAAATAATATAAAATATGAAAATTCTTAATCTTGAGAAAAAGAGGACCTTCAAAACAAAATAGAAAATCCAACAATCGTTTTATTCAACATCTGTAAGCCAACTAATTCATCTATCTTATCCTAACACGCAAATCAAGATGATATATCTAAATTACACTCAATGCAAACATACTAATACCTTAAATCCTTTGGTAAATCTTGGAATAAAAATTTTCAATTACCACCAAAAGTCAAACAGAGTCAACCCATAACTCTATACTCAGTGAAACAATCCCAGGAACGAAAAAATATTAAACAAGTCATAAAAAATAAAATAAAATAAATGTAAATTTTGAACCAAAAATATAATACGGTCAAAAACCCTACAATTTTATAACCTTACGAATAAATCAAAAAGCCGAAAGTCAAACCGGAATCCCAAAAGTTAATAAAGTCTACAACAAACCCAAGTGTTTAGATCCGGCAATCCCGTGCTCTTAAACCCTAAGCAACGAAATTGAGATAATTATAGACAATAGTTCGTAATAATAGAGGGAAGCTTAAAATATCATATTCATTTAAATTTTAGCATGTCTCGAACCCGAATGGGACCAGCTCTCGAAAAGCATGTCACGAGTGTCGGAATAGTAAAAATATTTCGATGACACCTTTAGATTTAGAATAATACAAGGATTTCAAAAGTATCAGTTTTATAATTTTAAGATAATAAAAAATATCAGATATCACATTTTTACACTTATTTTTTTTACTAACGGTAATTTATTAGTCTTATTCACTATTCATTTCCTATTCTATACTATTCACAACTATTTATCTATTTTTACTCTTTGGTACCACATATTCTTCCAACCTATATACCTATTTCTTACAATTTTCTTTTCCCATAAAAATTCTACACTACATATTACTAAACTTTTCTTATACTTTTCTTCTAAAATTAATTTTTAATTACTCTTTTCTTTCATGACATCTATTTTCTTTTCTCTTTTATTTATTTAATTAACTACAATTTCCCTCTAACTTTTCCTATAAATACCCCATCCCTCCTTCATTCTTCACACACATCTCATACACATAACAAAACTCTACTAAAATCATTTCTCAACTTCTTTCTCAATTTTTCTCTCCCAAAATTCTCTTCCCAACTTTCTTTCCTCTACACAAAAACCACCTTCCACATATCACTATCCACATATTCTTATAACCATCACTTTCTTTCTTCATCAAATATATACATTTAGGTACAAATATCTTACTCTTATTTTTCTCATGTCATGTAACTTAGTATGACCATGCTGTTGTTTCTTAAAGCTCGTGTGAGTTATAGAAGTAACAACATATTTACGTTTTATTCTTACACATGCTAAGAATTTCCAATTTGTTATTTTGCTATCTTATGTTATTATGTTGATATTATTGTTATTATGCTCATAACCTAACCTTGTATATATATTATTAAGTATATGTATATCTATATATTTCTTAGAGCCTAAATGTTCACTAACTCTCACTAACATGCTTTTATTATTACTCTTATTATTATTGCTCTTATTATTACCTTTTCTTTTTCTTTTGGGACTAGTCCAATCTTAGTCCCGGGATACCTTGATGAAGCTAAGGTTCCCAATATTTCACCGGGAAGTCTTAATGAAGCTAAGGCTCCCAATACTTGACCATATTATTTTGTTTATTATTATTTTTTATCTTATCATGTATTATTCTTACCCTTTTTCACTGCTATGTAATTATATTCATGTATGATTAGAATGTTGTTGTCTTAATAAAAATAAAAATGGGTTCTTTTGTTAATAAAGAAAAATAAACTAAATTTCTTATCACTTAATAAAGGATTTTTCAACAAAAGATCTAAGTTTTATTTTTAATAAATTCTTTTCAAAAGCTTAGACAAGTTAATCATAAATTTTAAAGTACTACTAATAAAGATTTCTTGAAATAATAAAAGGAACTCATTTCTTTTATAAATTGAAACTAAATACTCCACAAAAATATAAATTTTAGCATTAAACTTAAGATTTTAACCCAACGATATCTTTTATAAAATTTAAATAGGTTCATTATAAACTTTGAAAATCGCTTATTAAGTAAGCTTGTGCAAGACTTAATTTTAATATTGTTATTCCATTTTCAAAATTAAAATGAAATTTTTAGTAAGTTCTAATGTTGATAATTCTTTATTATGAAAGCTTTGCTTATAAATTTATCCAAAAGGATCATGCTACCTCTTGATAAGTATTAAGAATAAAGAAATTTTTTTCAAATCAAGGAAAAATCAACTCACTACTTTAGAAACAAACTTACAGAAATAAAATTTGCCAAGGAAGTGAAGTTTTAAGAAGGTAAACTTATTGTCTAAAGAAGTAGAAGAATATGAGAATAAGGGGAAAAAACATACATTTACCATAACTCCAAATATTAGACAACACTAATAACTTAAGAAAAATTTTGAAAACCTCTTTTTTCAATCATTAGAAATAAAATTGGTAGATAACTTAAAGGACCAAATTTTTGAAAATTAATTTATCTTTGAAAGAGTTAGGAAATAAAAATATAAAAAGAAAACACTTATTTATAATAACTCAAAATTTGTAATTTCTTTCAAACCACTTTAAGAGAAAATTTTCAAAGTCCAATTTTTCAAAATCATAAGACAAGTCATTTTACGAAAAATAATTATTGAGACAATACAATAGAATCATGCATAAAATATGAGTCTATTTATGTATCAAAAGGATTTTTCCAATCATATACATACCTATATATTTGTTAAAGGATTTTTGGGTAAAGAAAAGTTTGGAAAATCATATTTTAAAAACTGAGAATTTTGTCATTGTTCTGTCTCCTTCCATTTTGGGACTAAAACAACCCATTTTAATAAAAATAACCTTAGAAATGGATAGATCTTTTCGAGTAGGTAGAAAATAATATATAATATGCAGAATTCCAAGTTAAAATGAGCAAGTTATAGCCATTTTAAGTTGAAATTTTTGATATCCAAATTTTGACGTAAATACTAGCATAGAGTTAGAAAGTTTAAGCAGAACTTCGATGAAATACTTATTCCATGTATTTCTTTCATTTAGGTAACAAAGCTTGGGAGGATCCATATTCAGAGGACTATTACGAATAAAGAATTTTAGCAAGGATGGCCGAATGAGTTTACTCCTACCTTTACGTACTTGTTTGTGCTTATAGCTAGAGGCACTAAAAGTCGAAAAAGATGAAAATGGATTATGCATGATAATATTTGTTGGAAGTATACTAAGCATATTAAGACATGGATTGTTGTTAATTAATTGTGTTTTTATTATTATATTATTATTATTATTATTATTATTTTTTTATTATTATTATTTTATTATTATTATTATTATATTGGAGTATCTGTAAATTCTCTAATAGTCTTTAAATTATGAAATGATCTAACTTAATTTCTATTTAACTTCCATGTATATGTTTTATTTGTCTTAATTATTGAACTATATGAGCATGTTGATTTATGAGAGTCATGTATGGTAATATTAATATTAGAGTAGATGAGTTGGTAATAGTTTAAATTTGTCTAAGTTAGTATATCTTGAATATTACAAATGTGATATTTTGCATGTGTAATAAAATAATGTCATTGTTTTATATATATTAATGTGTGTATATTAATTAATATTTGTGTCTTTTATGCATTAATATGTTTTGTTATGTTTAAATTTATAAAATCAACTTTTGAATTTTTTTAAGAAATAGTTGACAGAAATTTTACTCATATTAAGCCATTTTTCATGCCTAAATTGTACCCAAATGAGCTCCAAATTAACCCAAATTCAACCCAAAGTCTTATATGCTTAAAAGTCAAACTTAAGATAATAATGAGTCCAAATTTTTTTTAATTAAGACCTCTTTTGGCAGCCCTCCCTGTCCATACGAATTTCCTCTTCTTTCTTTCCTTTTCTCTTTTCCTTCTCTCCAAGTTACAAGCCCTAAACCAAAGAATATACTAAGCTCATTGAATCAAAAATCTCTCCAAGCTAAGACTTACTCGTGTAAGTTAATACAAGTATAGCTTTTGTTTTATTTCCTTTCTTATAGTATCTATGTGAAATCTTTGGTAGAATGAGTTTAATGTCTTTTGAGTTGTTTGGTTCATGCATTAATATAGGTTGGATTATGTTTTGTTATTGTGTGAATTTGTTTATGGGTTATAGTAGTTATATGAAGTGTTGGGAAGGAATAATGCTGAATTGAGTAGTTGAAGTTAAGGATGAGTGGAATGGGATTTGAAGTGGTTTAATGTGTTGTTTTAATGTTCTAAGTTGTTAGGATTGATTAGTGTGGATAGGAGATAGTATATGAAGTTAAAAATGAACTTGAAGAAGGATTAAACGTGTTGTAGGTTAGAAATTTTCAAAGTACAAAACAAGGGAAATAAAATCTTTTCGAATAAGTCTGTTTTTGAATGTACGTCGGCATTTGGCACTTCAACGCCGCTGGTGTAGAGGCGGTGTTGGAAGTGAACAGAATTGATTTTATTAAAGCCGCTTCGAACGTCGCCGGCTTTTGCAAGAAAACTTTAGCGTTTATTTTTCAAAGTGTACGCCGGCTTTTAGGACTTCAACTGTAAGCCCCGGAAAATTTTAGTAAATAATTCCAAGATGAACTTCGAAAATAAACCTTAAAAATCACTCCGAATTAAAACCGAACTTCGATAAGTCCCAAATCCCGAACGAATCCAAAAATTTCCGAATCGTGAAAAATATAAGAATCCTTAAAAATAAAATAGGAACTCAATATACTTCAATTAAAACTACTACGTACGAAAAATTCTATATTTAACTCCAACTTATAAAATCGGGTAATATAGAACCCAAAAACAAATTATTAAAAAGTAAATAATGATTAACCTTCGGAAATAAAACTCAATCCAAAGAATCCCGAAAACGTTGAGAGATATTAAATACTTATAAAAATCAAACTTAAAATAAATTTCTCAAATCAGATTGTTGTATAAACATAAAATATCAGTTTCCAAATAGGCAAAGGTATAAACCGGAAAGTTAACCGGAAAACCTAAGTCCATGAAACTCCCAAGAAACCCCGTAGCCTAGATCCGGCAATCCCATACTCCTAAACCAAGGAGTCGAAATAAGAGAAAAAGGTGTAGTTGGTTCGTATTAAGTCTAGGATGCTCTAAAAGATGAGATTAGCGAATTTTCAATTCATTTCTAACCCGGTTAGGTACAGACTTCGAAAAACGTGTCCCGGGATTCGAGATATTAAAATATACGTTACTAATACCGTTAGACTCATATTTTTATAAGGATCTCTAAAATATCAGTTTTATAAATTTTCGATAACTAGAATATACCTAATTTTGCGATTTTATTTGTATTCCTTAACCACCAGTAATTAGCTAGTCTTTTGGTACTATTTACTATTATTCGTTACATAATTTTATTATTCTTATAATGTATATCACGGTTTTCCTAGTAATCGAATAAACTTCAGAAACCGGAGAACGAAACCCTAAATCGGTCTAGTTTAAGCTTAGTGAGAGGAGCTTAGAAACTCTAGATCCGGCTTTCCTTCGGTTTCATAACAAAAGAAGTTTTATAAAATAAATTAATGTGAATTACTGTTTTAAGGTATATTTCAAACTTTAGAAAGTTTTAATTTCTGAAAAATTTCTATTCTGGGCCTCTCCGAGCCCCATTACGGAAAAACAAGCCCCGGGACTAGAAACTCAAAAAAATATTCCAGAATATTCCTTAGAACCAAAATTTTATAAGGATTTCGAAAATATAATTTTTATAATTTTCCGGGGTATAAAAATTACAGTTACAGCATTTTTCCCATATTTTCTTTACTACCGGTAAAGTAGATATTGTCTACTATTTAGCAATATTCACAAGTACAACCTACACTACATACTACCCATACCCTATTCTTACATCCTTATAACTACTCAATACATTTTCTTTTTCAAGAAATTTTTGTTTCTTATTATATTATTATATTTACTACATTTTATTACACAAATTTCAATTTCAAATAAAATTAATTCTCTCTCCCTCTCCCTCACCATGTGGCTGGCGCAATTTCCCTCCCAATATGCCTCCAAATTGATTTATTTTATCTCTTTTATTACTTCAAACAAACCCTAAATTCACTAATACAAATAATCTTTAACTTTCTCTTTCCTTCATTTTCATTTTCATTTTCATTTTCATTTTCATTTGATTAAAAATCACAAAACACTCTCTCTACTCCCTCCTATTGTCATGAGCCTCCTTCCCATTTCACACACACACAACAAGCTCTTTTCTTCTTCATTTCTTCATCAAAGCCTTCCTTAGGTGATGATTTTTAAGTTTATTACCACTTAAACTTGTAATGGTAAGACTATTCTTGTGTGTTTTCACCTTAAATCCCAATGAGCAAATGCTAGGGATAAGAAAACACCAATACAAGAATATGAAGCCATCACAAGAAGTAAATCTTGTGTTTAATGAGTTTTTGTTGAAGTAATATTATGTTCATGCATATAAAAGTAGAGATCTTGCATGAAAAATTTATGTTCATGTCTTTAAACTCATTTTCATGCACTATAAGTTATAGATCTAGTGTTTAAACACTCACGTTTTTCTTGACATTGATGTTCATGTGAGTATTTTGTGTTTTCATGTATTAATGATCATAAAAGCTTAGTTGCATATATAAAGGTGTTAGATGGTAGATCTTTATGAATATAAGACAAGGAACTTGAAAAGAAAAGGTTTTTGTTAGAAATGTTTAATGGAAAATTCGAATGAACTTCAAGACCTATTTTAAAAACCCTTGAAACCACTTTGAAACTCATATTTTACATGAAAAATGAAAGATATATGTAATAGGTATCTCTAAGTAATGATTTTTACAAGTTGAAATAAGTTTAGGCATGAGTAATGTGTAAAACAAGTAGAGAAATTAAAATGAAAAATTTTGAGTTAGTGTTCAAGTTGTCAAATTTGTAATTTGAGATGATGCATATGTAATCACCTAGTATTCAAGCTCAAATTGCATGTTTTATGTGTTAAATAAAGTCCTTAGGTAATAGATATAGTAAAGCTTTAAATTTTGATGTTAAACAAGTTTTGTCAAAGGAAACATGCAAGAAATGAATTTTTCCATAATTCAGATTTTGTGAAAAGCTTATTTAAAAACATGCTTGTAAAGTGAAAAATGTAAATTTTTATGTGGAAATAAAGGTCTTGGATGGTATAGATGAGGAAGACTCATTTTTATTTAGATAACAAGTAAATTCTAAGAATAAAATCCCAAAACACTAAGGAGATGCAAAATTGGAAAAAGTGGATTTTTAAGAAATATTATTATTGGAGTCTTGTAAGAATTAGGAGTTCCTAAAGTTTCATTATCAAAAATCATCAAGATCATGCATATATCAACTCATTACATGTCATTCATATTAGGAATTCATTCATATTTTATCTATACATGAATCATCAACTAGAAACATTTTTATTAAATGCAAAACAATTTTTTGGAAATGAAAAAGTTACAGAACAGATCCGATCCCTCTATTCCATGACCTAATGTTTGCAAAACTTGGAATTAATAATAGAAATAGATAAATCTTTCGAAGTAGATAGAAATCGATATAAAATTTGCGAAATTCCAACTTAAAATGACCAAGTTATTACCGTTTTACGTTAGAACTTCCGCAAATAGCAAGAATCACGATTTTGTTTAGTTTAGTATATAGTTTGAATTAGTTAAGTGATGAGATTCTCATTAGGTGGTTCTTATTTGGTACGTGATCTCGAGAACGACGATACACTACCACTCGACTACTATTACTAAGAGACTGGCGTACCATAGCCGAGTGAGTATCACTTCCGATTTCAATTATTGCTTGTGATTGTAATGATAGTTGCACTAGTTGCTAAGCAAAGATAAAAAGAATGATTACGCATGATGGGGTTAGTTGGGAATTATAATTGTCTGCTGTTGATATTTGAAGTTGAATTTAAAGAATATCGAAGCCGGCTGATAATTTGTTGCTTTTATATAGAGGAGCTAGAATTGATTGTCTGCTAATATAGCTTAGCCACCTAAAAGAATTGGATTAATCGATTATTAGACATTCAATATAAATTTGAATTCATTCATATCACGATGGGGATAAAGCATTAGCATTTGTTGATTTTTCGTGATCCATAAAACGAATATGTTGATTAATCGTGATCCATAAAACGAATATGTTGGTTAATCCTGATCCATAAAACGAATATGTTGGTTAATCGTGATCCATAAAACGAATATGTTGGTTAATTGTGATCCATAAAACGAATGTGTTGGTTAATCGTGATCCATAAAAGGAATTATTGTTCAATTGACCATGAGCTTAAACGGCGTCATACCGCAGGATTCGTTAATCTGCTAACCCAGGATGGAGGGCGCAAGTCCATCCACATATGATTTCTGGCTGGTCATATGTTTGCTGAATCCACGTGTTTGATGCATTTCATTTGATTGATTAATCACTTGCTTATATGTTTTGCTGAGATTATGATATGGAAGTTTTCACTCACTAAGCTAGTGTAGCTTATACCCTAATAGTTTCCTATTGCAGTATGAATACTTATGGCTATCTCCGAGGAGCCGAGAACATCAGGTACAGTTCTTAGATATTGAGGATCTTTTGATGAGGCTAGGATCTAGAAGTAGTCGCAGACTTTTAATCATGTCTCCTAAATTAGTGTTTGAAGGATAATATAAGGGATTTGGTGAGCCTGAGAACTTTTAACGTTGTTAACGAGGGTATGCCCCCTAGTTCATGTAATAGAATAGTTTATATGAGACGATTATGATTTACATTCTTGTTGCTATGTATGTCTCCTGAAATTACTACGAAGCAAAGCATAGTCCCTGTATGTTGAAAGTGAGCCTTACACCCATTGTTCAACCTCATAGGAAGACTAAGGTTGCCTTACTTGAGTTTAAATATTGAGTGTGGCAGACTATCACATGTAGGGTACTCTTTGGGGCATGACATCAACGCCGCCGGCGTATGGGTGGTGTTGGACGTAAACAGAATCAAAATATTTAACGCCTGGTGAAACGCTGCCAGCGTATATTTCCCATGCTATCGGCATTCATTTAAATTTTGCCTACGTAGGAAGGCTGCGTATCTCCTGAGTTTTTCAAATTCAAACTTTTTCAATCTTCAATCTTTACTTCATATATGATCTCCTAATGAATATATAAGCTAGATAAACATGTTTTATGCATAAATTAGATATTAAAACTATATGCAAAGCTTATTGAATCTCCTTGTATAATTAATCTATGATTGTGATATCTATATATATATATATATAGATGTGAATTCTACATTCAATTATTGATTGTTTTGATATTCTTATTTCAATTAGAGGTTCTTCGGTTAGTTCCTCTCTGAGTGAATTAGTGATATATTATCGGGTTCAGGTACATAATAGCTTGTTTGTTATTTGCTAGGACTAGGCATCCCTAATTTGATTTAATTTAATTCGGCTTAATGTTTTCATGAACTGGATGTCTATTATGCTGTTTAATCTGGTCCGAGGAGCAGCAAACCTATCATGATGCAATGACATGTTAGTTAGACGCTTAACCTAAGTCATGATGCAATGACTTTACCATGATGCAATGGTATGCTATGATGCAATAGAGATTTGGTTAAGTGGGTAGCCGATAGGGGGAATAGTATCTGAGTAACGTTTACTTAAACTTAGGGGGAATACCATGGTTTAGTTCAAAGTTTATGGGAACTTGTGAACTAGGCTCATGTTGTGGACTGAGTTTAAGTAGAGTCGGACAACGACTTTTGAACCCTAAATGAAGCTATTTTCTTTATGGAATAGAAATAGGTGATACAAGTATTCAGACTGCTTATATCAACCCCCTGAGCAGCTACTGTTACTCAGGATCCCTAAATTCCCAAAGCGTGATCTTGGGGATTGAATACCCTCCTATTGTTTTGTAAAAGAAAACTTAATAAGATAATCACTTGTCCATTAATGCATTCCATTTGATTTAAGTTTGGCTTGATAACTTGTTCTTGTATTTTGTTATTGTGTACTGGGCCTTTAGCTCACTTTTGTTACTTTACAGGTAATGGAGCCGAATTATACGATGATTTAGATTATGGTTCAAACTTTGAAAAATTCATGGATGAGTGGGACGAATAAGACTCTAATGCCTTGGATTTTTGGAGAAGCTTTTGTTATAGCAAAAGTCTTTGTATAGAAGGCTTGATAGATAAGCCTAAGATGTAAAGGTCTTAAGATCTCTTAGGGTTACTTTTTATATTAAGAAAACTTGTAATTTTTGTAGTATCTTGTATTGACACTAAACTTTGTACATATGATGTATATATATGTATAGATTGCTTTTATTAGCAATCTTGTTTTGTTAAAGGTTTTTTTATAAAGTTTTAGTAAATTTGATCAAATAATTCTCATAAACTGTTAGTTTTAGGACAACCTTACATATAATGTGAAAACATTATATGTGGTTGGGGACTCGGTACTCTAAATCTTGGGATTTAGTGGGTCGAGTCTGTACAAATTACCTTAATCACATATTAAGAGTTATATTAACTGATTCATGCATATCACATAGTTAGCCTCATTTCATTAGCTACTATACTCAATGGGACAAGAGTATAGTACTGGGGTTCACGGGAACCCGTAAGTTTGCAAGATGAGTGAATAGGAGCTCGAAAGAACTATTTAAGGATGGACGAATAGGAGCCTGAAAGAACTATTTCATGATAGGCGGATAGGTGCCCGAAATAAACTACAAAGTTGGATTTCTAAGATGGGTTTTAAAGAGCTCAAAACACCTAACCCCGGATAGAGAGGTAAATCCATTCAAAAATATGATTTCTAGTAGATCATATGTATTGCTTGTTCACTTGCTTAATGCATTTCATATGTTTGTTTAATAACTTGTTTGAATTTGTTAATGCGAGTACGTTAATCCAGAGATATTCTCACTAAGCTAGTTGAGCTTACACCTCAATAGATTTTTGTTAACACATGATCAATAGCTTTTTGCTTGAGGACTTCATATACCCGAGTGGAAATAATGTTTTGGGAAGCTTTGGAGGAAAATCTTTTGAAGATCTTAGAATAGATTTTCTTAAAAATCTTTTAGTTCTAGTATTGTTTCTTTTTGGTGAAAGACGAAGTTAATAGTATGTTCTTTAGAGATTTATCGAGGGAATGCCTCTAAGATGATGTAAAGACCATATTCTTAATGTTGAAGTTTGATATTTATCTAGATTTTTGTATGCTAAATTACTATCTCGAACTACACATCCCACCGGAGTTTCCTATTATTGTGATAGATGCCTTACATATGATGTTAAAGCTTTTGCATGACTTTAGGAGATCATTTTTAAGTTTTAATACCGTATATTGCGGATTACTATGTCTAGAGTACCCTTTGGGGCGTGATAACTAGGGTGGTTAAACTTAGCAGATTTAATTCATTCTAATCCATTTCAACTCATTAAGCCATGTTGATTTTAGGATTAACCACTAATTTCATTTTATTCTTGTAAATTATGTTGATTCAAATCAATTGCTAATTTATTAAATCATTTAATTAAACTCCAAATACACATATAATATCACATCTATTATACATTATTCCTTTAATTCATCTATATACATATATATATATATATATATTACAACAAAACAGAGGCATCAACATGCCCAAGCTGCACAGCCATGCTGGAGGCTGTGCAGGACAACATGGGCACATGTACGTACATGCCCATGCATACCACAAAAATTTGCCCAGGACCTATGTTTTTGCCTACAACAGGTCAGCACGGGCTCGTGCACGCCTATGTAGACCACAAAAATTTGCTTAGAACCTATGTTTCCGCCTGTAACAAATCAGCACAGGCTCGTACACGCTTATGCATACTACCGTATAGAAAAAAAATTTGACCAAACCCTATTCTCACGTCTCCCTGAAATTTGTACATCATTTTATCAATTTATACACATCATACTTCCATCCAAACATCATAGATATAACATACAACTTATTTTCATAACTTCTAATACTTTCATACTCATATTACTTCACCCATGATCTCCAAACCACTTCATCAATTCTTAACTTCACACACACACACACATGTACACACACATATATATGTACCAAACCTAGGTTTTAGCTTTTATGTTCAAATCTCCCTTGAATACAAGTTTTATTACAAACCCAACTTATTTCTAGCTCTATATCATCATTTACATGCATAACCCATAATCAAATAAAGAAAAACAAGAACTTACCTATTTTAGGAAAAACCTAAACATCCAAAACTTCATCAATACCTTACTCATTCATGTTTGATCTACATCTTTCATCTTTACCATCTTGTTTATATCTTTAATTTCTCTTTTGATCTTTTTAAACTTTGAGATTTTATGGTGGATTTGAGAGAAAAAGAAGGAGGAAGAGAAGAAGGGAAAAAAAACATAAAAAGAAGAAGAAAGGAAAAAAGGACAGAAGAAGATGGCAGTCACCCAAAAGTCAAAAGAGAAAAAGCAAATAAAGGATAAAGATGGGAGATATTTATTACTAAAGAATTATTATTTAAACATTTCAGACGATTTTCTTGAGTATTGAAAACAATTAGAAAATAATTTCAGAATTCATAACATAAAAATTATTAACTTCAAATGAAAATCCAAATTAGAAGTTTAATTTGTGAAATTTTGATACTTAGTTAGAGTATCAGTTTAAGAACTGATATTTATGAATAAGCATTTTAGCTCCAATTTTATGGGAATTAAGAAAGCAAAATTTAGATAAAAAATGGCTAATTATGACTTTTGTAAAAATTTAGATAGTTGAATTCTTAAAATTTGATTTATGTGATGGTTGGAAGAAGAAAGGGTTCTAGTTAAAATTTAGTTACTCATCTTTTATTTCTTTAATTATTAGGAATATTATATTTTATAACATTCTACTAATATCATTATCTAATTAACGTTGAGATTAAGATATTTAATTTTTTGTTCAGTTATATGTTTATATATATATATATATATAGAATTTTGTTCTTTAATATCTATGAAACTTTACAAAGAAATTGTGGAAAGTTGTCTTTTGAAATTTTGTTTATAACAATTTAAATTTTTAAATGACAATTGAATTGTTTGTATTTTAATATTATTAGATCGCAAAAAAAAAATTAATAGGGATTCTTATGACTTTTATTAAACTCTTTTCAAAATCTTTTCTTTATTTACTTAATGATTATTATTTGAGTTGTACACTTTTAGGTGATTATACATAGCACGATTAGTTGTGCATCGAAGAGTTGTCCGGCACAACCACTTAAATAATTAAGTTAGTTCATGGATCTCCCAAAGTATGACAATTAGATAAAACCAACTCTCTCTTCCTTAAGGGAGGAAGGGCTTTTTATAGTGTATGGTCATACCATAATGGGGGCCCACCAAATCTTTTCAATGGAGGCAATCTTCATCTAGTAGCTAATCTAGCACCAGAGTTGGAGAAGGCCTGTCTAGTGCCCAGGGTAGAGAAGTTACTACTATAAAGTGTGGCTTAATTGATCATGTCTCCCTCGATCTCGTGTTGAGACGTGAGTATTTCATGGTGAGTGCTTGTGGGCAAGCTCATGAAGATAGCTCGCAGTTGAGCTCATGGAGATATCGATTGTAGGTTCTATTGACATTGGCATGAACAACACCTCGGGCCCTCCATCAGGTTAAGATCTCGGGTATCGGCAGGCATGGGCCCTTCTTGGGTTGGTACAATCGATGGTGTTCTATGCTTCCCGATCCATGTGGAGAGGGTAATGTGCCAAGTGAGTTATGGCCTTTATTCTACCGTCAACAAACCAGATAATAAAACAAATAAAGAAACAAAAATTGAAAAATGAAAAAATCTATGGACTAGTAGTCTATAAAAAGAAAAGAAAAAAAAACGCAAAGAAAAAAAAAGCATATAAAAATCAAACCTTTTCTTCTTATTATTAGTGAGAAATCCAAAATCAATAATAAAAACTAATCATTAAGCAGCCATAGCTTAAAATTGGAAAAAAAAAAAAAAAAAGCCAAATTCAATGCTTTTTATGGGTCAATCAAGAGAAATTCAAGAGCTTTACTTTATATGATTGAATGAAGAAAGAACAAGAAAGAGAATGCAGAAAATATAGTAAAAAGAATTTCAAAAGTTTCCTTCATTTACTCAATTTATTGGTGGAAAGGATTTTTCTTTTCCATTTTGAAATTAAAATTTGTTTGAAAAGTTAACGAGTTTACTTTAAATGAATTTGAAGAATAAGTTGTGCATGTGTCAAAAAGTTACCAATAGTTATATGCCAAATTTGAAGAATTAATTGTCCATGTATCAAAAAGTTACTGATAGTTTTATGCCATTGGACAATTCCAATGGCGTGTATTACTTAATGAATCTTTTATATTTAGGATGAGGGAAAGAGAAAGAGAAAAATAAGATAGGAGGGAATCAAAATGGAATGGGTTATTTTTCCATTATTTGGTAAAATAGAAAGTTAAAGAATAGGATAGCAATGGAAAGAATATGTTCACCTTACCAAAATTTAATCCCTCTCAAATGGACAGAAAGTAGAGGGAATTAAATATGAGGTTAAAATTTTTAATCAACCCTCTTCATTTGATTTAGTTATTTATTAATTAATATGGATGTTTTAGTAATTCATGTCTTTTTGTTATTATTGATAAGTAATTTTCCATCATTTTCATTCTTCCTCCAAACAAGCATACTAAGGAATCAAATACCTGATACTTTCTATCATTTCAATACTTCCCATCTACTTTTTTGCCTCTTTCCTCTTTCCTTTACCAAATATAATATTAAGTTCTCTCATCTATACAATATGTTAAAGGTAAATAAGAAGAAGAAGAAGAAAAAAAGAAAAATCAATGAGCAATAGCGGTTTATTATAAACAAATGCGTGGTTAAATATTATACAAAGCTTTCCTAGACCTAAAACAACTATACTTTTGTAGGAAGTACTGTAATCCCTAAGTTTTTCATAAATAGAATTAGAAAGTAACGAATTTATGTATTTGATTGTATATGTTGTAGTATATAAAATTAGAGTAAAGTTAAGTATAATAGTTGTTATAAAATCAATTTAGTAAGAATAGAAATATAAATTCATCAATGGAATTGAGTTGAGGAAATTGTTAATTGAGTATTCTTATATTCTTATAGAAAACTGAGTTTTGTAAGCTTAATTTCTAAATTACCAATAATATTGGTATAAATTCTTATAAGGCATTATTTCAAATAGGAGTTATAAACTAAATTAGACTTTGAGTTTGAATAATTGATAATTCTAATATTATAGAAAAATAATGGTTTAATATGTTGTTTTGAACTCTTTTAGTTGCTGCCAAAATGATCTTTGTATCCCACCATAACTTTCATGCACATACACACACAATCCCTTTTTAATTGCCCTAAAAGTTAAAGCAAAGCTTTGTACATATGCCTATAATTATTTTTAAATGGAAGAATTTTTTTCCTCTTCCTTGCTTTATCTTTCAAAAACCGATGGTTGCACACACACATACTCCTCTCTTCATTTTCATTTTCTCTTCTTTAAATCAATAAGGAAAGCAAGTTAAGCTTCCATCTTCAAGTTAAAGTAAGTTATGGTAAGTTAACTCATGCTTTATCTGTAAACCCCTAAAATTTCGGAATCGGTTTAGCACAAAACCCTAACCGGAAGTCAAACGAAACCCTAAAGGTCAACAAAACCCTAGTTTACCGTATCAATCTAAATCCGGCATTGCCGTTTTCTTTGGCCCGGAAAAACGAAGTTGGGATAATTAGCTCGAATAGTCCGTAATAACCATAGGTTTTATAAAAGTTTCAGTTTCGCGAAATTCGGGTGTCCTTCGAACCCGATCGGACACAGTTCTCGAAAAACGTGTCCGGAAGCCCGGATAGTAAAAATATTCCGAATACACGTTAGACTCGTAAAAATATAAGTTTTCCAAAAATATCAGTTTCATAATTTTTCGGTAAGTAAAAATAACAGATATAGCTATTATACGCGTATTTTCTTACTACCGGTACTTTAATTGTCATATCTACTTTACATTACACTATTCATTACTATTCTACACTATTCTTTTATCTCTACTTTTTCTTACACCTACTCTTACACTCTACATAACCTATAATCTTAACTTTTTACCTTTCCCATAACTTTATATCACATCTACCTTACTTATTACATCTTTTATTTAACAAAATACAAAAATAAAATCACTCCCTCTCTCCTCTCAAAGTGGCCGGCCCCCTCTCTCTCTTCCCTCTCCATTTGTTTTAATTTTGCATTTATTTTAATCACACAAAAATCACCCCATTTTCCTATAAATACCCCCCTCCTCTTTCACTTCTTTCACACATTCACTACCCACAAATTCATACCAAAACTCTCTCAATTTTTCCTCTCAAAGCTCTCTCAAATTTCTATCTCAAAACTCTCTCAAAATAATTCCACAACAACTTCCACCAACAACAAAAACCCATAACCACATAACCATATCAAAGTCTTCTTTAGGTAACCCCTTTATAATTCTTTCTTCTTCTTCATGTCATGTAACTTTACATGACCATAGTGTGAGTTTCCAAATACTACAAGTTGTGGAAACTACATTATGTTCATGTATTGTTCTTGTTCATGCCAATCCATTTATGTTTATGTTGATTTATTATTGTTTATATATCTATACATATTCTTTAGAGCATATAAGCTCACTTGCAATTTATTTATTTCATGCAAAGCAATTTATTTACTTTTCCATTGCAATTTATTTATTTATTCCTTGTTGAAATAAGACTAGTCTCTAGTCTTAGACTTGTCCTCATCAAGTCAAAACAAGCTTTTCTTCTTTCATTTTATTTCTTTATGGGACTAGTTTATTTCTTAGTCCCGGGAGCCTTGAAAAAGCTAAGACTCCAATACTTGACTTTATTTATGCTTTATGTTATTTTGTTTATTATTATCTCATAATCATGTTCATTTAGATTGTTGTCCAAAAGTTTTATTTTCTAAAGATAATCAAATAAAAGAAGGCTTTTTGTCACTTAGGAATAATTTTGTGAAACATAAAAATATAAGATAACAAAAATAAACTCATTCATTTTCAATTACAAAAAGAATTCACTATGAATTTAGAAACTATTTTTACTTAAAAAGCTACTTAAATCTTGTTACTCTACCTTGTTTTTCAAAAGAAAATATTTTGTTGACAAAAATGGTTCTTTTCATAAAGAAAGAAATAAGTGGATGACTAAGGAAATTTTAAATAAAGACCTTTGCAAACAAATAGGCAAAGAAAATTTATGTTTGAAAATAATAAAGTTATTTCTTTTCAAGTTACAAGAAGGAAAATAATAGAATTATAGAAATTAGTTTTTCTACAAAAAGTCCTTAATTGTTCCACTTTGTTTTTATAAGAAACAAATTTTCATGCATGGTAATTGTTTTGAATAGAGACATGAGAAAAAGAATGAGAAATATCAAGTAAAGATTTTTGCAAAACAAGTAAACAAAGGAATTTACACAAGAAAATGAAGAAAAGAATATTTCTAGAAAACTTCAAAATATTATTTATAACTTAGAAAGTAGAAATTTTATTTTAAAAGTCACTTGGAAAAGATAAATAAAACCAACATAAAACGTTTTTAGAAAATAAAGAAACAAGGTATTCATTTCAAAGAAATTCACAAAAACAATTTCCGAAAAGCTTCAAACCGACATTGTTTTACTTAAGAAAAATAATTGGACAACAAGACACTTGAGCATGCTTAAATATGAGTTATATAGTTAAAAAGAGAATTTTTCAACTATATAGATAACTAAGTATTTATCAAACAAATTTTGATTTCTTGAACCAAAGTTGTTTTTACTTGGAAATCCGTGGTGAATTTTGTCGCCACTTTTTCGGAGCCTATATGGCTTTGTTTGTGGGAAATAATTTTAGAAATGGGTAGATCTTTTCGAGTAGATAGAAATCGGTATATTATATGCGCGATTCCGAGTTAAAATGACCAAGTTATGGCCATTTTAAGTTGGAACATTCTTCTATACGAACTTTAACGTTCTTTGACATTGTTTTGTCAAAATTCAAGAAAATCTTCAAGAAAAACTCATTGTGGGTATTTTCTTTGGTTAGGTGACCCCGAGGAAGGATTTTTCAGGAACTATTACGATTAAGTGGAGTGTGTGACGACTCATCCGCTTAGAGGAATAGACGACAATGGCATCGTGAGTTTATTTCCATTAAATGCTACACTTGTTGTGCTTGTAAATTAGTTGCACTAGAGTTAGGAAAAGATAAACCGATATGCATGTAAAATAATTCCTTGAAAGAATTCTAAGAATATCGAAGCCCGAATTGTTCTAAGTGATTGTTTTAGTTTAATATTGATTTGTGTGAAATTCCTTGATCACCATAAAGTTGAAAATAATTATGTTATGACTTTATAAATTAATGAACTCATGCATACCACGAAGTGAGTCACATTGCATGGTTGGGTTATTATCCTTGGGTGAGAAGGATAGTAGGCTCATGTCGAAAGCAACACTTGGCGGAAGATCCGAAAGCGATTGCTTGGCGGCTTAATGGAATATGCTTGGCGGTTGATCCGAAAGCAAGGTCAAATCAAGTAGGTTCGGAATACTTGGCGATGAGTGCTCGCAAGTATAAAAGTTTTTATTGAATGCTTGGCGATGTGTGCTCGCAAGCTTAAATTTTCTATTATTAAAACTACTTGTTTTGAGTATCACCAAACCCCGAATGGAGGGCGTAAATCCATTCAACATATAGTTCCCGGAAAGCTATATGATTGTTTGCCCACGTGTTTGATGCATTACATATGTGTGATTAACCAACTTGTTTGAATCTTGTTACAAGAAGTTATTTATGGAAATAGTTCTCACTAAGCCTATTAGCTTATACCCCGATAGCTATCTTTTGCAGTTCCCGTACTTATGGTTAAGGCCACGTGGACCCTGTGGGCAGGTAATCCCTTTTGAATATTAGAATCTGAATAAAGTGTAGCTTAGCATTAGCATGTTAATATGTATATAATAGATTAAGAGAGTTGTCCCTAAGTTTGTAAATTTTTGCCATGGACAAATAATTATTATGATTCTTCTTTTCTTAATATGTTTTTATATCTCCTTAAGCTACATTATTCCACATATGGTCCTCTAAAATTGTGAAAGTAAGCCTTACACTTAATATAAAAGCTTTTGGAATGACTAAGGCTGTCATACTTAAGCTTTAATATTGAGTGTGGCGGACTGTCACGTTTAGGGTACCCATTGGGGCGTGACAGTTTAAGTTGGTATCAGAGCATGGTTTAAGAACCTAGGAATCATAGTTATAGAAATGGACTTAACAAGAATTGACTTAGATAGAAACAAGAAAACCCTAGATGAAGTAGAATGGGTAGAATTAGTCTTCTAATATCTTTCCTTTACGTAGATCACCATAGAAGAGGCCCGTCTCCAAGCCAAGAACTTCCGAAAAGGATCCTTCGAAACACCCGAGAACTTCCGAATGAGACTTAGAGTTTTATGTGAAGAATTTGCCCTAGCCGGACAACCTAAGACCCTCCGAGAAATGTTCCAAATCTGGAAGAGGGGCATGATGCAAACCGAGTGGAAAGGAGTGTTACGAACTATTCACAACTGCCCATAGGCAAAAGGATGACCGAGTTGGAAGTAATATATGCAGTGGAACGAATCATTGCTATCGGGGACCACCGACCAATGCTGAAGGAAGCAACCTTCGTTCTTAGAGAAGAAGGAGGACGAACCCCACCGGATTTTCGGACCTGGACCAAGATCGGACCGATATTTGTCTATGCCCATGATGATTTGATGGACCACCTCGAATGGATGAGAGCTGACCTCAACGATACTTTCCATTGGCACGGAGTATATCAGGGGATACTACGACCCCCAACAGAAGTATCCACCGATCCACCTACCTTCACAGGAATCCAACTAGGAATAAACGAGCCCCTACGATTGCGAGAAGATGGAACAGTGATAAGAGATGAACCAATGCAGGAGGTGAATGACAGTTCGGATGATGAACCCGGTGAGGACTCGAGGAAAATCAAGAAGAAAGACCGGCGCAAGAGATAAGGAACCAAGCTGCCGTAGGAGTCGAGGAACCTTGGACTAACGATGAGTTAAGAATCATTCGCTACCTAGAAGGAAGACATGTTCGGGAGGACAAGATGTAGACCCACGATGGATACAGAAAATGCTCCAGCCAATGAAAACAACAATAGGGAGACCGAAGGAACAATCACTTGGAAACCCTTGATGAAATAGCACCAGCAATGACGCATGAGGAGCTAATTGCCTATCACGAACAAGAAAGAAAGAGAGCACGAAATAGAAGAAAACACTTCAACCAAATCATGAGGAGTTTGAACCCAGGATCATCCAGCAACAACCGGGAGATGCGCCCGAAGAATGAAGAAAGGAGGAAGGCGAAGCATATCCCTAGAAGTCCAGCTTAGATTTTGTAATAGACTAGATTCATGATCTCAGTCTATCTTTTAATTTTCGGAACAATGTTTGGTATTTCTGTGTGATTTTCTTTTATGATTTATCTTATTTCCGATTTCATGTATGAACTTTATTTCTATGATTATGCTCTAAGTTTGATTTCAGAAATTGTTTTGATTTAAATTTTGTTTTTATGCATATTTAAATTTCCGTTATATTTCCCCAAATTCCGGCAAAAATTTAATTAAGTTATCAAAACTTTACAAACCTAACTTAGAAAGTTTAAAACAGCCGAAATAGGACAAGAGAAGAACGAAGCGCCTCTAACCAACCAGACATAGAAGCAGATCAACCTGCTGTCAAAGAGCCGCCGCACCTCAAAGGGACTTACACGCCACGTTAGGACACCTAACCCACGTATTAGAAGAAATTAGGCAAAATATGCCAGCTCAAGCACCCGTACAGAGCAACACCAGCAACAGCATCAGCGACAGCCCCAGTATCTATACCAACCCCACCGCCACAACAAGCTTCAACAGAGGCATCTGTGCATAGGAACATGCATAGCCAAAGTGCACCCCTACCTCCATCTCCACGCCAAGACCATACAAAAGCATGTTACCTAACTTCATCAAAGTAACCGCTTCTTTGAAGGAGCTTATGACAAGCCAGAGGAGGCAGAAGATTGGTTATCTCAAATAGAGATGTCCTTTGATGCATATGAAGTTCCGCCCCATTTGCAATCAAGTATGGAACATTCATGCTTCGTCTAAACGCTAGGATATGGTGGGAGTCAAGGAAAAGAGATCTAATGACTCCAATCACTTGGGAAATGTTTAGACATGAGTTTTTGGAGAATTATTTTCCAGGAAGTTTAGAGTAAGATATAGTGCAGACTTCTTGCAAATTGCTCAAAAAGGAAGAACAATCGAACAATATGAACTGATTCAGTAGATTGTTGCAATATGCACCAGACTCCTATAAGTACAGTGAAGAATTGAAAAGGCAAGTCTTTATAGGAGGATTGGACGAAGACCTAAGGATGAAGTTGGAAGAATTTGACATAAGGAATTTTCGAGAATTAGTGGAAAGAGCTCGGATTGTAGAAGGAGCAAGGAAAAGGAGAGAAAGAATAGAAGGAAGAAGACCCAATCATCGAAAGGGAATTTTATAGAACCCCATCTCATGCCCCTACCAAAGAAAATCAAGAGCGACAATAGAAGGATCATACCAAGAGGTATTAAGTGTTGGAAGTGCAATGGAGCACACTACCCGAAGAAGTGCCCCCAGCTATTTGGAAAGTGTTTCTTTGTGGAAATACAAACCATAAGATGTCAAAATGCCCAAACAGAGGGATAGATGCTTGCTATGTTTGCAATCAGAAAGGACATTTTGCCAACAACTGTCCACAAGAAGGAACATTCTATCAAGATCATCAGAGGAAGTTGTTCCTATAAGAATGGAGAAAGGAAATGGAAGTGGAAGTGAAAGCAGACCTGGACCTACTGCTTCGGGAATTCGAGTATACAACTTGCAGGGACGATGGATAGGTGAAGAAGGAACAAAGGAAATAAAAACTTGACTGCCTTGGAATACATTAGAGGCTATAATAGCGATGCAGGAACCAGTCAATCCCAACCTTCTTTTATTAATGTTGTTTCTTTATAAGAGGAATGTAAAGTTTTCTTTATGTGGATGAATAGGAGCGATAATCCTCTTGTGTACATGAGAAGTTTTAGTAAATCAGAATGTTTTACTCTCTTGAAGTTCAAAGTACATTCTTTCTATATTTATGACAAACGATCAACCTAGTTTAAGACAATACGAAAGAATGATGAAACCCAAGAAATTTGTCGAACTTCAGCAAAGACGTGAGAACATGAAGTCACCCGTGACTCTAAGGAATAATGGAAATAAGTAATCTCTTGAAAAAGATGTATACCTCTCATATAAGATCCCAATAAAAAGAAACAAGGAAAATGGAATTATAAGGAAATTGGAGAAACAACAAACAAGAAAAATCGAGACCTTACAAGGTGAAGTATACCATCACGAAATATACCATCCAGCTCATAATGGAGGAAACCCTAAGCCAACGTGTTAATTTTCGGAAAGGAACAAGGTAAAGACCTTTTAAGGAACAAACACGTTTCTCTCAAGATTAAGATCACGATATCACCAACAAAGGATCAAATCGAGAAGAAATGACCCTCAAATTCTTCATAACCCACAAGTTTTAATGCTTTCTGGATAGTGATATAGCCTGAAGAAGGAAAGAAGCAATCTAAGAATGTAATCTTAAGTATAGGAAATTAAAGAGAGTTGAAAAGCCAAACAAACCTTGAAGCTCACAACAAGGTTTAAAAGAGGAACCCCGTCAGTAGGATATTAAGATCAACATAAAAATGACAAAAGAGCTTAGATGAGAAGATACGAAGGATAAAGAAGGAATAAAAGTAAAAAATGTATTAAAAGAAGCTAAAGGATGATTTAGCATAACCTAAGGACAAGGAAGTTAGGAATCATGAGTACGGTTCATAATTTGGGACCAACAACATATTCAAGGGAACTCAGATAAACCGAAGTTCAAGGGAGTAGAAGAAAAGGAATATGGATAAAGGAATAAAAACACCAAAGGATGAAAAGGTTTATGAAAACAGAACTCACCTTCTCAAGATTTTGAATTTCTCACAAACGATAACAAGAAGGCAAGGATGCTTATGGTATAAATTGAGTGACTAACAAAGATGGTTCATAATCGGTCAATATAACGCTCTCTAAAGAGAAAAGAGATAAAAGCAAAAGAGGTCAGTCAGAGATATGACAACCCTGGACGCAGGAATGGGAACGAAGAGGAACTAATAAAGAATTTTGGACCTACAAACGACCAAGGAAAATCATTCGAATACCTTGAAGGAACAATCAAGAGCATCTCATGAGATGATAAAGGCACAAGATAGACGAAATAAGATGAACTGGAAAAGAAGAAGTTAAAGATAGGAAGTAATCATGAGACGAGAAGGAAGTTGATTATTACATAAACATAGCGGAGATGTGCAACAATTCCCCGTTTGACAAAAGGTTAAGGAATCAGGTTACAAGGATAAAAGTCAATGTTTTTAAAGGAGAATTTCCCTTATGAAGATATACCCAATACCGATCCATAAGAGTTCAGAGGTTAAGAAATGAGGAAATCAAGTAAAAGAGATCTTTTTTGGAAGAATGACGCAAGTAACCAAGCCTTGTTAGAACCAAAAGTAGGAATTTCCAAGTTTTGAGGACAAAAACTTTCTTTAAGGGGGGT